>SSNR01000703.1:52393-63650 GCA_006937965.1 Callopanchax toddi | reverse complement strand
GGGGGGGGGGGGGGGGGGGGGTCATCTAATGTTTTCTTGGACTGGGCCCAGGCGAGACTGTCAGCTGTCCTGGGGATCCACACCACCTCTGGTTGCTTGATTAGGGCCAGGAAATTGTGCTACATTAAATTTGTTGTCAGAACTCGGAAATTCCAACGTCCGAGTGGGAAAAATAAGTGGAATGCTACCCCGAAGTCGTACTTCCTACTTGGAAAGTCGGAGAGTTTTTTGAGCTCTGATTTGGGGGGGGGGGGAGATGGCGGCACCCCACAAAAACGGTTAAATGCTGAGAAAACCTGCTTATTTTGCAAGATCCGCTTGTTTGGCTGTGTCTACATTCTACGTCTACGTGTAGCTCTTTGTATCTCTTTGTATCTTCTGACTCTAAACAAATTCAGAGTGTTTGCATGAAAGAATGAATTAAAGTCTAAAACAATGTTTTGAACGTGTGCTGCTGACGAAGGCAACATTACTTTTTACTGTCATGAACCGTGGTGGGGGGGACCCGATGAGGCAGAGAAGCAGAGGCAGGAGACGGAGGTACAAATCCAAAAGGTGCGTTTTATTAAATAACTAAGACTATGACTTGACTGACAACTAACTATGAACAGACTGTGGCCATGACCATGACAAGACCAGAACAGAACAGAACAGGGAATCATAACATTTTACTTTGGTTTTCCGAGTTTTCCGACTTTGCAAACTGGAATGCTGTAACTCGATTGTGACGTCATTCCCAGTTCCCAGTTCCGAGTTCCGAGGCAAATTGACTGCAGCATTAGATCTGTAAGGGGCTGTCTGGGTGTTTTTTCTTATGTTGGGGTGGGGGTGGAGAGTGTCTGCATGTAAATGTTTAAAGGGATCTAGACCGCTAAGACTGAAGGCAGTGGAAACCTTATCACTACCTGCTCCAAAACAACTCCCTGCTGCCGGCCTTGGAAAATACTCAACACAACACTCCAGTGGCAGATGGGAGTGGGTGCTCCGCTACCCCCCCTCCCCTCTCCTCACATGTACTGATTACAACACACACCCTACTGACGGACAGACACACCTCCCTACACTTCAACGTTCGCCTTGGACCTGATGACCTCGTTCCCCTCCAGAGTGACCTCGCTGTAAGCTGCGCAAATATGCAACGGCTTTGTGGGGTTAGCTCGGAGTTCCTCACCCCCCCCCCCCACACACACACACACACACACATACACACACATACACACACACCTCTCATGTACAACGTTAGTGACTGTTTGGGTTTTGTCTGCTTTGACTGTAGTGAGGCGTTTTTTCCTGAGTCAAGTCTCCGTCTCCCCTACAGAGTGCGGAGAAATGAAACACGTTTTTTTATCCTTACACAACTTCCCTCTTCTTCACCATCTATCCCCCTCTGCATCAAAAGGGTGCGCCCTCGGGCGGCGTCCAAGGTCTGCCTGTTTAATGTGTTCTATACGTTCTGTGTGTCAGGTTGTACTGAACGCATGTCGTTGTACTAGGACGCTGGTTCAATGACAAATAAAGCTTCTGATTTTGAAAACAATGGTTAGGATGCTCCTAAGCATATAAATGATAAATGTCCTGTACTTATAGAGCGCTTTCCAGAGTGTTCTACACTCCCCAAAGCGCTGTACAACACAAACAGTCATTCACACACATTCAAACCAATAAAAATACACCAGCGCTGGGGAGTAAACCTGCAGTCTTCTTGCTGGATTTAGCCAACGTGCTAACTCAGACTTCAGTAGAACTAGAGCAGTCTTTCAAAATAAAAGCACGCTGAAGAAGTCCCTCATCTTTGATGAGATCTTCTTGACACTTTTCTTTGAAACATTATCCATAAAACCACCAATAGATGTGAAAGATGAACTCATTGTATTTGTCATCACCGTAATGTTCACTCAGGTTGTATCGTGATAAACTCATAGCCTTCATTTTCTGATGGTCATAAGAACTCAGGGCTGTGATATTAAACCTTCTTCCTCCTTAAAGTGTCAGGTTTTCATGTCAGATTTATTTATAAAACCTATTCTAAGGTTGATGTATAACATCAAGATAATAAACACTAAATAGTTTTTCACTAAAAATCAAATGTAAAATACAAATCAGAGAAAAAAATAGGTCACGAAATCCATCCTGTCAGTCTGAGGAATAAAGCACTTTGAACTCAGAGAAACTCTCTGTAAAAGTTTCGGTGATGATTTTTTTCTCACAGTTCTCCGTGTTGTACCTGTGAACAGATGTTCACTAAACGCTGCTATTTGTTCCATTGTCGCTGTGGAACTTCACACATTTATTTTTACAGATTCTTACAAGAACAAACTTGAGTTTCTCAGATTTCTTTCTCAGGGTGAAGGAGGAGGCTGCAGGAGTCACTGTATAGAACCATCTGCTTCCTGCACAACTAAAGACCTCTCTACATCCTCAGCAGTAAGTCAAACGGTCCAAAGTCTGGGTCCACAGCAGCAGAGTCTCTGTCTCCTTTAGTCTTTATCCTGGTACGCTGCACAACCAGTAGGCTCTGATCCCTGGACCTCAGGGACCTGCTGGGGTGGAAGGATGGAGAAGATCACTGATGGAAGCTGGTAGTGGTCCATGTAGGACCCTAAAAACCAGAACCAGGATCTGGAAATGAACTCTGCACGCAGCCAGTGAAGCTGGTAGAGTAGCGGGGTGACGTGGGTCTATCTGGAGGACTTAGTCAGAAGCGTTCTGATCCACCTGGAACCGATCCAAGGAGGTTCTGTTCAGAGAGCTGCAGTAGTCCAGACCAGAAGAGATGAAAACATGGAGAACTATTTACAGTTCAGAACGTGACTCAGTGGAACTCAGCTTAGTGATATTCCTGAGATGAAAGAAGGAAAAGAACCAGAGAACTGACATGAGCATCAGAGTCAGAGCTGGGTCAAAGGTCACACCAAGGGTCCTGACAGAAGGTTTGGTCAGTGAAGCAGGTTGACCAACAGAATCTGACCCAGCTGGTCCAGAGAACAGAACAGGATTTCAGTTTGTCTTCATTCAACTGTAGGAAGTTCCCATCATCCAGTTTTAATGGAGTCTAAACACGTCTGGAACAGCTGTAGCGTAGACCTCTCATGGAGCTTAGAGGAGATCTACTGGACAGTTGAAGGTCTTTTGCATAAAGATGGGAGATTTCTTTGAAAGAGCTCAGGATGTGCTGAACAGTGTTGGGAGTAACGAGTTACAAAAGTAACTAATTACTGTAATGCATTGCTTTTTTCTGTAACGTGGTAATGTAAGGCATTACAGAAAAAACTCTGTAATATTTTACACGGTACAAACATCAGTAACGCGTGCATGTTTAACCCGGATTAAAGTGGTGGGTTTTCCAGAGGAGAAACGTCACTCAGCGCCAAATGTTTCACTTCCTGTATTGAACTTTCATTATGTAGTGAACAGATCGTGACAGGCCTACCCAGTGAATCCGCCTATGAAGTAACAGATGAAGGTCAACGGTATCAAAAGCTGCAGTCAGGTCCATCAGAACCAGATCAGAACCTTCTCCTGCATCACTTCCAGTCAGAGTGTCACTGAAGAAGAGCTGTTCCAGTAGAATGAGCTCTACAGAAACCTGACTGGAACTATCAGAGATGTTGTGTTTGTCCAGAGCTGCTGGGAATCGTTTAGCTACAACATTTTCCAGGTTCGTACATAAACAGTAATTTAGAGACTGGTCTGTAGCTGCTGAAGAGAGAAGGGTGGAGATCAGGTTTCTTTTTCTTTTTAGAAGGGTGAATAATTTAAGTGTTCTTAAAGCAAGCAGGGACTGGACCAGAAACCAGTAAAGTATTGATTCTTGGATTATTATTGGACTGAAAGACATGTTTAAACTGAGATGATGGCAAAATGTAAAGAGGACAGGTAGAGACTTTGATTGGGTTAACTAGTCTGGTAAGCTCAGGTAGAGACTGTGATTGAGTTAGTCTGGTTAACATATAGTTAGTATAAACAGGACCCGACTGACTTGATCCACAAATAGCTGAGAAACCTCTAAAACCTGCTGCTAGTGGTCCTCCAGGACTGGAGTCTGACACATGGGTGAAACAGGAGAGTCAGTGCTGTTGGTGGTATTAAACCTCACCATGCTCCTACAAGTCTGAGGTTCTAGTTCTCAACCAGACAAAGGTAGACCTCTACCTCCAGGTTGAGAGACTTTCTGACTCATGAGGAGGAGTTCTAGTATCTTGATAGTATCTGTCTTTTTCCTGAGTGACGGTGGATCTACAGTAATCATCAATCAATCAAATTAGGGATGTATCGATACCGATACTGGTATCGCTATCGGCCCGATACCGATACCAGTATTGGTATCGGTTAAAGTTACCCGATACCAGGAACCGAATACCATTGGCTTCACTGTGATTTATGTTGTAGTTTCCTATATTGAACACTAGGGGGAGCTATTGAGATAAAGAGGAACAGTGTAGGTTGAGAGCTGGAGATGGTGCCAAATAGTTCATTTTATTTGGTTAAAATGTAGAAAACTGCAATAATTTCACTGTGAAATCACAGAAAATGGTTATTTTTCACCTTATATTTTAGTTTTGTGATCATTTTTTAATATATATATATATATATATATATATATATATATATATATATATATATATATATATAATATATATATATATATATATTAATCTAACTCAGTTATTTGTTGTAAAAAGCAGAGATGAAAAAATAAAACCTGTATTCCAATTCGTTGCATTTTTTGTGTGTGTGGTAGAAGTATCGGTATCGGTACTCGGTATCGGTGAGTACTCAGGTTTAAGTATCGGATCGGTTTTGAAAAAAGTGGTATCGGTACATCCCTAAATCAAATATATAATATTTGATATGAACAACATGCACCATATATGAGCACTAACCCGTCATGGTCCCTTCAAAAGGTTTGGTTTGTGAATTAAAACACTTCAGGTTTGTTTTTGTCAGGCTGCACATTTAGCTCGTTTACTGTTATTTGTTTTCATATAAAACGCTCAGATGACTTTCTGCTGACATGATTTAAAGTTGAATCATTTTAATTAAACACACCTCCTCTTATCCACCTTTGACCTAGAACACATGGAGTATCAGTGCTCCTCTGCCTGTGGACCTGCTGATTTTAGACAGTTGGCTGTTTATAGGGACGTTTGGTGGGATTTGATTCTTAACTGTTTGGCACCTCTGTCTTCACACAGAACCAACTCTGTTCAGCTGAGCTGCTCGTTCGTTCATCTGTGAAAGCTTCATTAACAGGAGAAGAGCCAAACCTGCTTCCAGCGACTGCACTCCCTCCATGTTTAGATGACATCATTGAACAGAGCTTCCTGCAGCGTGGAAATAAAACTGAGGAGAGAACGGGCCTCAGATCAGTAATGTATCACCTGATGGGGACATAATGTCTGTGTGATGGATTAGATTTCTTTATTTCATTTTGAGACCTAATTATAGTTAGAAGCTGTTCGACCAGGAGGATGTTTGTGATATTTAATCTGAGCAGCATGATGGAGCTGAATCCACTGAGTCCAGGTTATCGATCAGATGATGAGTTTGTAGAGCTGGAGCGATGAGTCCTGATCCAGGAACTCCATGAGTTCTAACATGAAGCCTTTAGTTCAGTCCAGCTGACTGCTGGACTGATGCAGTAAACTCATTGTTCACCTGTCAGGATGAACTCAGTGCTAATGTGGCTGCTGATCTTTATGGGAGTTCCTACAGAACTTTAGTTTAACGAGCTAAACACAGAATGAATGGTAAAACAGGCTAGTGACATCAGAGAGGCCCCTCAGGACCATCAAGGCCTTCAGAGAACCGGGTCCAGTGAGGAGGGTCTGAGGTACAGAACGGGAGTCTGAGGCAGTGGGATCAGAACCGGGTCCAGTGAGGAGGGTCTGAGGTACAGAACGGGAGTCTGAGGCAGTGGGATCAGAACCGGGTCCAGTGAGGAGGGTCTGAGGTACAGAACGGGAGTCTGAGGCAGTGGGATCAGAACCAGGTCCAGTGAGGAGGGTCTGAGGTACAGAACGGGAGTCTGAGGCAGTGGGATCAGAACCAGGTCCAGTGAGGAGGGTCTGAGGTACAGAACGGGAGTCTGAGGCAGTGGGATCAGAACCGGGTCCAGTGAGGAGGGTCTGAGGTACAGAACGGGAGTCTGAGGCAGTGGGATCAGAACCAGGTCCAGTGAGGAGGGTCTGAGGTACAGAACGGGAGTCTGAGGCAGTGGGATCAGAACCGGGTCCAGTGAGGAGGGTCTGAGGTACAGAACGGGAGTCTGAGGCAGTGGGATCAGAACCAGGTCCAGTGAGGAGCAGGCAGAGGCGATCGATGGTCAGGAGGCGAAACAAGAATCAGATTATAGAACGCTGGAGGGCTTAGGATGATGTCACACTGAGGGAGTGGAGAGCTGGAGTTTAAATAATAAGAGGAACAGGAGAGATAATCAATAATCAATGGAGGGGGAGGGAGGGAGAGATGGGGGTAGAGCAGGACATGACAGGACAGGGAAATCATCACAAATGCTCCACAATTCTTTTATTTTAACATTGAATTTTCATTCTATAGTGAACAAAAGGTTACCAAAGGTCAAAGGTCACCGTTCTGGTCAAACCACTAGAAGTCATCAAGGTTCTGATCCAGGACGAGAAGAACAAACGGTTCCAGTAGATCCTACAGACTCCTCTAGGAGTCACAGAACACTGGTCCAGCTCTTATCATCTGAATAAAGTCGGGTCGTTTACTGGTCATGTTTTCAGGTTTTGACATGAACTAAAATGTTTTTCTGATGCTTTTCTTCAGAATGTTCATTTTAGATTGTTACATCTTGAAATGTCTAATTTTATTCTGAATTCATCAGATGAATCTAATCATGTTTCATGTCTCACATTAATATCAGTATATTAGTAATGACCTGTAATGAACTTAGGTCATGAATCTATTCTGGAGTTCCTCCTGAGAAACAGTGGGAAGATTAGAGGAACACCTTTAACTTCTCCTGACTAATGATTGGTTAGATGTGTTTTGTATTTAAATTTTACTTCCAGGAAGGTTTTCCAGTCTTGGTCATGGTGGACAGGTGGACAGGTGGACAGGTGGACCTCTGAGTGAGAGCAGAGTCAAACCTCCGACCCAGATCAGACTTCAGTAGACCTGAAGACACGAGCCTCTCTGAGGACTCAGGTCTCAGAAGAAACAACGTCTTATTTATGTTTTTAACAATCAGAGTTTCTATTTTTGATCCAAATAAGAACTATTTTTAAAGCCCAGCTCAGAGTTTTATTAGAACTGATAAATTAAACTCTGTCTGCACTAACTGAGTCACAGTAAACAGCTTTACTCTGAGGGGTGACCAGATCACCAGAGACCAGCAAGTCCACTTCAGGAAACGGGTCAAGTCCCTCAGACGCCTGAGACGACTTTCTCCAGAGAGTCTGGATCCACTAAGGAGCCGTGATGTGGTAAAGGTCAACCTGGACTATTATTAGAACCTGGTGTCAGATTGTTAACTATTCAGAGATATTAATCAATCAGCAGCCTGGTTCATTTGATTCATTCCCAAACTTTATACATCTGTTCCCCAAGAAACTCCCATTACACCCATAGTCATCACTTTAGTAAACGTTGTGTGTGTTTTAATATGTTTTTAATCATTAGTTAAAGTCGTAATGAAACTGATTTATATAAAATGAAGTTTGACTTTGAGTCAAATTATTAACGTTTGTGATTTCCAAGATATTAAAAAAAAAACTATATCTTCAGATCAATCAGATGTTGGTGTCAAAAAACTAATTAATATTCATAATCTCTATCAGTATTTGCTGATCAGACTCCAATATCCTGATCACTACATGTGTACTACATGTGTACTACACAGTATATTTATATAAATATACACTGAACAAAATACAAACACAACACTTTTGTTTTTGCTCCCATTTTTAATGAGATGAACTTAAAGATCTGAAACATTTATGGGTAAAACACATGAACTTAACATGCTTTTCACATGTGAGCCCATGTGGAATAACATGTGACCACATGAGAACACATGAACATGTTAAGTGTTCCAGATTCACACGGGAAACATGTGGAAAACATGTGTTTTACATGTTAATTTAACATGTTTTTACTCCCAATGTGAAGTTCACATTTTTTTTGTTCTAAATTCACACGGGAAACATGTGGAAAACATGCTTTTTTACATGTAGTTCACATGTGTTACATGGTAATTTCACATGGTCTCACGTTTGAAGTTCATGTGGTTTTTCTGTCTGCGCAGACACTAAAGACTTTACTCTCTGATAATGTTCTCTGATCGGTCTAAATCTGTGTTAGTGAGAACGTCTCCTTTACCCATAATCCATCCCACCTCACAGGTGTGGAATATCAAGGTGCTGATTAGACAGCATAAATATTGAACAGGTGTGTCTTAAAGCCCCTAGGAGGAGTATTTTTCTGTGTATCAAAGTTTTCTAAACGTTTTAAATGATATTTCAGGTCTAAACTTTGATCTATGGGTTGAGTTCCACAACATCTGTCATTCTGATGAAGACCCTCCTTCCTCCTAGAGACCCCTTTCCATTATTTCTGACTGGCAAACTTTTTCAGCAAATAAAATTCAAATTTCTGCCTTTTCGGCTGTCAGTCAACGTGCACGCGTAACCTATACCAGTAGGGGGCGCTCTCGTACAGTACGCTCTGAGTCTTTCTGTTTAAATTCTCAGCCGTCATGGAGGAGACAGAGCTAATTTCTACTAAAAATGTATCCATTCCCCGGCTACTGAGGGATTTATTTTTATTTTTAAACATTTCTCGTCACAGAATGGCAAGGCTTGCCAAGGATACACGTTTATTTTGGTCAAGACCTTCATTCAGGACTGAGTGTTTTCTCATTTCTGGGTTAAGCTTCAGTTCAGCTCACCATTCAAACCAACTAATCAGAAGCAGCAGGGACAGACGGGTCTCAGAGCCTCGTACAGTGTGAGAACATGATTTGTGAACTGTGAATGATTGAACTCTAAAATGTAATCATAGTTTGAGCAGGAGTTGCACAATTTATGCCCAGCTGACAGATCAAAGTCATGCGCCGTGTGCATGCGCACATACGTGCGTCGAGGTGTTTTGGGAGGAGCCGTGGTACGTTGGATTCAGAAATTGCTCTCTTGCTGAAAAACTCCACATACGGCCTTTAAGGCCAGTTCATACTTCACGAGAAGCAAGAACTTTGTTCTCGCTGGGGGAGCTCCGAGAACAAGAAAAAAGTTAAGGCCTATTCATTCTCCACGAGAAGAAAGAATTTTGTTCTCGCTGGGGGGCTGCGAGAACAAAATGACGTCATTTTGTTCTCGCAGCCCCAGTTCGGCAACGCTAACGGCTTGTTCTTGTGCACATCAGCCGGGCCGAACTTTTTTCGGCAGGATGTCCGAGAACAACTGCTGTGATTGGTCAGAAAGGGAGGATGAGCGTGGTTACTGCGGGTAGCGGTTGACGTTTTTCTCCGGCGCTTGCTGTGCTGCTTTGTGCGGCCGGACCTGAGGAGTCACGGTCTGGATCGACCCGAGCTAGGAGGACCAGCGCGAACCGCGAGGGTTTGCGCCGGAGACCCGTATGCCTCCGCTCCTCACGTAGCGAGGACGGATCATTTTAAACGAACTTTTTTCTTGTTCTCGGCTCTCCCAGCGAGAACAAATTTCTTTCTTCTCGTGGAGTATGAATAGGCCTTTAGTTTCAGCAAGGATCATTCATACTCCCCAAGAACTCAGCTGCCGAACTCCTTCAGCGATGTGTCACAGGTGTGTGTATCAGGTGTGTGTGTGTGTGCAGATTAAAACGACGATCCGGTCCATCCGCAGACTTGTGGATACGTTTGGGTCTGGATTGACCAGCACTAACTCCTCGCAGCACTGATCGATCCAGACCCACATGCCTCTGCAGGTCGGTCCGCACACAGCAGGCATTTAACTTCTGCACCGGAGAAAAAGTTCAATCAACGTCAACCACTACCCGCACTAACCACACTCATTCTCCCTTTCTGACCTGTTACAGCAGTTGTTCTCGGACACGCTAACCCTAACAGAAGGTGTTCAGAGTCAACGAGCAGAGCGACCAGTAGAGCGAGACTCCATCAGCCCCTGAAAGCTGTTTACATCAAACCACTGCTGACGGAGTTTCATCAGAAGCCTGTCAAATCCAGTCTGCTGCCCTCTAGTGGATGAAATACTGGGTCAAAGGGACCATTTTATTTGTTATTTCTATTACAATAAAATTATAAAGATATGTATGATAGAAATATATAGAATCAACAGGATTTAATAGTGATTATAAAAATATTAACCAATAAATTATTCAGTTTACAATCTAGAATTATAAATTAGCCAATTTAGCCAAAATGACATTTACAGTTATTTCTTTTGGTTTTGTTCATGTTTTTTTTAAAGCTGCACTCGGTAATATCCAAACAAGCTAGCTATTTTACACAAACACGTCTCAGAGCTCCCACCCCTCCCGTCGGGTATGATCCTTATGCTGCGTCCCACCGAACACGAGACCATGCATTGCCACAGTAACAACAAAGAGCAAAACACCAGCCGTTGAAACGCTATGCTAACGTTCACCCTGGTTTTTCCTCTTTCTACGTCCAAACAGTTTTCAGTTTTCTGCTAGCTGAAAAGGTGTTTTTCTTTTTGGGACTCTGGGATTTTTCCCTAAAATTGAAGCGCTAACAGCCGTTTCTGTCCTTCTCTCACTTCTGGGATTTTCTGCTGACAAATGCACCAGGATGCATTAATGGAGGATCCAATCAGTGAGGAAGTGAGGCGCTTCAGCGAGACAGACAGCCGGATTGTCCAATAGCTGCTTTTGGTCCAAAACGTCTGATTGGCTGAGGTTTTTAGAGAACTGCGGGACAACCACTTTATTGATTTCTTTCAAGGTTGTTTTAATCGCCACAATATATTTATAGCTATGTTAGAACGTTGTTGAGAGGCATTAAAAAAAGTTTTAAGCTACATTGTTTACCAAATTATTGAGTACATAAGTGAGGCTTTTAATGTATTTGACATTATTTTTTCCTTCTGGCGTTTACTGCTCCCCTCTGTTGTTTCTTCATTAATGAAAGTTAATTTCCTTTGGTTTCCTCGTTTCACCTCCATTACTGTTTATTCCTTTTAAACTCATTATTAAACCTGGGGGTTTGTTCATTTTCCTGTTGATGTTGTTTGTTTTACTTTTATTTGCAGTGAATCAATCAGCCCCCCCCCCCCCC
>SSNR01000703.1:6480-27829 GCA_006937965.1 Callopanchax toddi | reverse complement strand
AGGGTAAAGAGCTGGTCCACATTTCCACGACCAGGATGAAAACCACATTGCTCCTCTTCTATCTGAGGTTCAACCATCGACCGGACCCTCCTCTCCAGTACCCTGGAGTAGACCTTCCCAGGGAGGCTGAGGAGTGTGATCCCCCTATACAGTGGTCTGAAAAACTATTGTCCCCCTTCCTGATTTCTTATTCTTTTGCATGTTTGTCACACAAAATGTTTCTGATCATCAAACACATTTAACTATTAGTCAAAGATAACACAAGTAAACACAAAATGCAGTTTTTAAATGATGGTTTTTATTATTTAGGGAGAAAAAAGATCCAAACCTACATGGCCCTGTGTGAAAAAGTGATTGCCCCCCTTGTTAAAAAACAACTTAACTGTGGTTTATCACACCTGAGTTCAATTTCTGTAGCCACCCCCAGGCCTGATTACTGCCACACCTGTTTCAATCAAGAAATCACTTAAATAGGCGCTACCTGACACAGAGAAGTAGACCAAAAGCACCTCAAAAGCTAGACATCATGCCAAGATCCAAAGAAATTCAGGAACAAATGAGAACAAAAGTCATTGAGCTCTATCAGTCTGGTAAAGGTTATAAAGCCATTTCTAAAGCTTTGGGACTCCAGTGAACCACAGTGAGAGCCATTATCCACAAATGGCAAAAACATGGAACAGTGGTGAACCTTCCCAGGAGTGGCCGGCCGGCCGACCAAAATGACCCCAAGAGCGCAGAGACAACTCATCTGAGAGGCCACAAAAGACCCCAGGACAACATCTAAAGAACTGCAGGCCTCACTTGACTCAATTAAGGTCAGTGTTCACGACTCCACCATAAGAAAGAGACTGGGCAAAAACGGCCTGCATGGCAGATTTCCAAGGCGCAAACCACTTTTAAGCAAAAAGAACATTAAGGCTCGTCTCAATTTTGCTAAAAAACATCTCAATGATTGCCAAGACTTTTGGGAAAATACCTTGTGGACCGACGAGACAAAAGTTGAACTTTTTGGAAGGTGCGTGTCCCATTACATCTGGCGTAAAAGTAACACAGCATTTCAGAAAAAGAACATCATACCAACAGTAAAATATGGTGGTGGTAGTGTGATGGTCTGGGGATGTTTTGCTGCTTCAGGACCTGGAAGGCTTGCTGTGATAGATGGAACCATGAATTCTACTGTCTACCAAAAAATCCTGAAGGAGAATGTCCTGAAGGCCATCTGTTGGTCAACTCAAGCTGAAGTCATCTTGGGTGCTGCAGAAGGACAATGACCCAAAACACAGCAGCAAATCCACCTCTGAATGGCTGAAGAAAAACAAAATGAAGACTTTGGAGTGGCCTAGTCAAAGTCCTGACCTGAATCTTATTGTGATGTTGTGGCATGACCTTAAAAAGGCGCTTCATGCTAGAAAACCCTCAAATAAAGCTGAATTACAACAATTCTGCAAAGATGAGTGGGCCAACATTCCTCCAGAGCGCTGGAAAAGACTCGTTACAAGTTATCACAAACGCTTGATTGCAGTTATTGCTGCTAAGGGTGGCCCAACCAGTTATTAGGTTCAGGGGACAATCACTTTTTCACACAGGGCCATGTAGGTTTGGATCTTTTTTCTCCCTAAATAATAAAAACCATCATTTAAAAACTGCATTTTGTGTTTACTTGTGTTATCTTTGACTAATAGTTAAATGTGTTTGATGATCAGAAACATTTTGTGTGACAAACATGCAAAAGAATAAGAAATCAGGAAGGGGGACAATAGTTTTTCAGACCACTGTATAGGGGGATCACACTCCTCAGCCTCCCTGGGAAGGTCTACTCCAGGGTACTGGAGAGGAGGGTCCGGTCGATGGTTGAACCTCAGATAGAAGAGGAGCAATGTGGTTTTCATCCTGGTCGTGGAAATGTGGACCAGCTCTTTACCCTCGCTAGGGTGATGGAGGGGTCATGGGAGTTTGCCCAACCAATCCACGTGTTTTATGGATTTGGAGAAGGCTTATGACCGTGTCCCCAGGGACACCCTGTGGGGACACTCCAGGAGTACGGGGTGGATGGTCTTTTGTTAAGGGCCATTCAGTCCCTGTACCAGAGGAGTGTGAGTTTGGTTCGCATAGCCGGCAGTAAGTCGGACCTGTTCCCAGTGAGGGTTGGACTCCGCCAGGGCTGCCCTTTGTCACCGGTCCTGTTCATAACCTTTATGGACAGGATTTCTAGGCGCAGCCGTGGTGTGGAGGGTGTTGAGTTTGGTGGCAGTAGAATCTCATCTCTGCTTTTTGCGGATGATGTGGTCCTCCTAGCGTCATCAGGCTCTGACCTTCAGCTCTTACTGGGGAGGTTCACAGCCGAGTGGGAAGCGGCTGGGATGAGGATCAGCACCTCCAAGTCTGAGGCCATGGTTCTCAGTCGGAAAAGGGTGGCTTGCCAACTCCAGGTCGGGAGAGAGGTCCTGCCTCAAGTGGAGGAGTTTAGTATCTCGGGGTCTTGTTCACAAGTGAGGGAAGGAGGGAGCGGGAGATCGACAGGCGGATTGGGGCAGCGTCAGCAGTGATGTGGACGCTGAACCGGTCTGTTGTGGTGAAGAAGGAGCTGAGCCGGAAAGCAAGGCTCTCGATTTACCGGTCTATCTTCCTCCCAATCCTCACCTATGGTCATGAGCTTTGGGTAATGACCGAAAGAACAAGATCACAGATACAAGCGGCCAAAATTAGTTTTCTCCGCAGGGTGGCCGGGCTCAGCCTTAGGGATAGGGTGAGGAGCTCGGACATTCGGGAGAGACTCAGAGTAGAACCGCTGCTCCTCGATATCGAAAGAAGCCAGTTGAGGTGGTTCGGGCATCTTGTTAGGATGCCTCCTGGACGCCTCCCCAGGGAGGTGTTTCAGGCATGTCCTGCCAGCAGGAGGCCCCCGGGTTGACCCAAAACACGCTGGAGAAAATATATCTCTGGTTTGGCCCTGGAACGCCTTGGGATCCTGCCGGAGGAGCTGGTAGAAGTGGCTGGGGAGAAGACCGTCTGGAGCTCCCTATTGGGATGTTGCCCCCGCGATCCGGACCCGGATAAGTGGAAGAAGACGAGACGAGGCGGCTCCATAAACATAAAAGAAGGTGGAAAAAGAGACAAGGATTGAAATCAAAATACTTTTAAGTAAAAGCTAAACCCTCAGGAGCATTGGGAGGAAAACAGGGACANACTGATCACCACCTGGTGGTGAGTTGGATCAGGTGGCAGGGGAAGATGCTACGCAGACCTGGTAGACCCAAACGTATAGTGAGGGTCTGCTGGGAACGCCTGGCAGAAGAGCCTGTCAAGATGGTCTTCAACTCCCACCTCCGGCAGAGCTTTGACCGCATCCCGAGAGCAGTGGGGGACATTGAGTCCGAATGGGCCTTGTTCCGCTCTGCGATTGTTGAGGCGGCTGTTGCTAGCTGTGGTTGCAAGGTAGCTGGTGCCAATCGTGGCGGTAACCCCCGTACCCGCTGGTGGACTCCAGAGGTTAGGGGAGCGGGATGTTCTTCGGGGAGTTAGGGATGGACTGTCCAATCTCTGGGGCAGAAGTCGCTGAGGTAGTCAAAAAACTACACAGTGGCGGAGCCCCGGGGGTGAATGAGATCCAGCCTGGGTATCTCAAAGCTATGGATGTTGTAGGACTGTTGTGGTTGACACGTCTCTGCAACATTGCGTGGTCATCAGGGACAGTTCCTATTGAGTGGCAGACCGGGGTGGTGGTTCCCATTTTTAAGAAGGGGGTCCAGAGGGTGTGTTCCAACTACAGTGGTGTGAAAAACTATTTGCCCCCTTCCTGATTTCTTATTCTTTTGCATGTTTGTCACACAAAATGTTTCTGATCATCAAACACATTTAACTATTAGTCAAAGATAACACAAGTAAACACAAAATGTAGTTTTTAAATGATGGTTTTTATTATTTAGGGAGAAAAAAGATCCAAACCTACATGGCCCTGTGTGAAAAAGTGATTGCCCCCCTTGTTAAAAAACAACTTAACTGTGGTTTATCACACCTGAGTTCAATTTCTGTAGCCACCCCCAGGCCTGATTACTGCCACACCTGTTTCAATCAAGAAATCACTTAAATAGGCGCTACCTGACACAGAGAAGTAGACCAAAAGCACCTCAAAAGCTAGACATCATGCCAAGATCCAAAGAAATTCAGGAACAAATGAGAACAAAAGTCATTGAGCTCTATCAGTCTGGTAAAGGTTATAAAGCCATTTCTAAAGCTTTGGGACTCCAGTGAACCACAGTGAGAGCCATTATCCACAAATGGCAAAAACATGGAACAGTGGTGAACCTTCCCAGGAGTGGCCGGCCGGCCGACCAAAATGACCCCAAGAGCGCAGAGACAACTCATCTGAGAGGCCACAAAAGACCCCAGGACAACATCTAAAGAACTGCAGGCCTCACTTGACTCAATTAAGGTCAGTGTTCACGACTCCACCATAAGAAAGAGACTGGGCAAAAACGGCCTGCATGGCAGATTTCCAAGGCGCAAACCACTTTTAAGCAAAAAGAACATTAAGGCTCGTCTCAATTTTGCTAAAAAACATCTCAATGATTGCCAAGACTTTTGGGAAAATACCTTGTGGACCGACGAGACAAAAGTTGAACTTTTTGGAAGGTGCGTGTCCCATTACATCTGGCGTAAAAGTAACACAGCATTTCAGAAAAAGAACATCATACCAACAGTAAAATATGGTGGTGGTAGTGTGATGGTCTGGGGATGTTTTGCTGCTTCAGGACCTGGAAGGCTTGCTGTGATAGATGGAACCATGAATTCTACTGTCTACCAAAAAATCCTGAAGGAGAATGTCCTGAAGGCCATCTGTTGGTCAACTCAAGCTGAAGTCATCTTGGGTGCTGCAGAAGGACAATGACCCAAAACACAGCAGCAAATCCACCTCTGAATGGCTGAAGAAAAACAAAATGAAGACTTTGGAGTGGCCTAGTCAAAGTCCTGACCTGAATCTTATTGTGATGTTGTGGCATGACCTTAAAAAGGCGCTTCATGCTAGAAAACCCTCAAATAAAGCTGAATTACAACAATTCTGCAAAGATGAGTGGGCCAACATTCCTCCAGAGCGCTGGAAAAGACTCGTTACAAGTTATCACAAACGCTTGATTGCAGTTATTGCTGCTAAGGGTGGCCCAACCAGTTATTAGGTTCAGGGGACAATCACTTTTTCACACAGGGCCATGTAGGTTTGGATCTTTTTTCTCCCTAAATAATAAAAACCATCATTTAAAAACTNCTGTATAGGGGGATCACACTCCTCAGCCTCCCTGGGAAGGTCTACTCCAGGGTACTGGAGAGGAGGGTCCGGTCGATGGTTGAACCTCAGATAGAAGAGGAGCAATGTGGTTTTCATCCTGGTCGTGGAAATGTGGACCAGCTCTTTACCCTCGCTAGGGTGATGGAGGGGTCATGGGAGTTTGCCCAACCAATCCACGTGTTTTATGGATTTGGAGAAGGCTTATGACCGTGTCCCCAGGGACACCCTGTGGGGACACTCCAGGAGTACGGGGTGGATGGTCTTTTGTTAAGGGCCATTCAGTCCCTGTACCAGAGGAGTGTGAGTTTGGTTCGCATAGCCGGCAGTAAGTCGGACCTGTTCCCAGTGAGGGTTGGACTCCGCCAGGGCTGCCCTTTGTCACCGGTCCTGTTCATAACCTTTATGGACAGGATTTCTAGGCGCAGCCGTGGTGTGGAGGGTGTTGAGTTTGGTGGCAGTAGAATCTCATCTCTGCTTTTTGCGGATGATGTGGTCCTCCTAGCGTCATCAGGCTCTGACCTTCAGCTCTTACTGGGGAGGTTCACAGCCGAGTGGGAAGCGGCTGGGATGAGGATCAGCACCTCCAAGTCTGAGGCCATGGTTCTCAGTCGGAAAAGGGTGGCTTGCCAACTCCAGGTCGGGAGAGAGGTCCTGCCTCAAGTGGAGGAGTTTAGTATCTCGGGGTCTTGTTCACAAGTGAGGGAAGGAGGGAGCGGGAGATCGACAGGCGGATTGGGGCAGCGTCAGCAGTGATGTGGACGCTGAACCGGTCTGTTGTGGTGAAGAAGGAGCTGAGCCGGAAAGCAAGGCTCTCGATTTACCGGTCTATCTTCCTCCCAATCCTCACCTATGGTCATGAGCTTTGGGTAATGACCGAAAGAACAAGATCACAGATACAAGCGGCCAAAATTAGTTTTCTCCGCAGGGTGGCCGGGCTCAGCCTTAGGGATAGGGTGAGGAGCTCGGACATTCGGGAGAGACTCAGAGTAGAACCGCTGCTCCTCGATATCGAAAGAAGCCAGTTGAGGTGGTTCGGGCATCTTGTTAGGATGCCTCCTGGACGCCTCCCCAGGGAGGTGTTTCAGGCATGTCCTGCCAGCAGGAGGCCCCCGGGTTGACCCAAAACACGCTGGAGAAAATATATCTCTGGTTTGGCCCTGGAACGCCTTGGGATCCTGCCGGAGGAGCTGGTAGAAGTGGCTGGGGAGAAGACCGTCTGGAGCTCCCTATTGGGATGTTGCCCCCGCGATCCGGACCCGGATAAGTGGAAGAAGACGAGACGAGGCGGCTCCATAAACATAAAAGAAGGTGGAAAAAGAGACAAGGATTGAAATCAAAATACTTTTAAGTAAAAGCTAAACCCTCAGGAGCATTGGGAGGAAAACAGGGACACGACTGAGGAAAGGAAGGGGTGGGTAACACGTCATCAGGGAAATAAGGAGGAACAGATGAGGACTGATGGAAACTAAGGGTTTAAATATGGTGATTAGTGGAACTGGAAACAAGTGAGTCTAATAACCAGAATGAGGAGCTGCAGGGAGAAGAGACCAGAGGAGAGATGAGGGAAGAACAGACATTTGAACTGGAAAAAATTGTCACTTTTTTAAAAACATTTTTGTAAAAACTTCAAGTTTAAGCTGCAAAGCAAAACTTAAAGCAAGTGATCAAATGTGGCCAGTTGTCCTCTAAAGGGTTAATTACATAACCAGCCTAACCAGAGCTGACCATGACAAGAAGAAACTTGTCCACTATTTAATTCAGCTAATGGTTCTAAACCTGGCTCCAGGTCAGTGGCAGCTGGTGAAATTGTTTTTGGTGGGGCGCATTTTTGCAAGTCAGTTTTCAGATGCGCTCTAACAACATCTCACCACCAGGGCAGGGAATGAAGCAAAATGTTTTCATCTGACTGAAAATGTTGCTGGTAAAAATCCCTACCACCAGTTCACTAACAATATGGAGCAGTTAGGTCTAATTCTACACATCAAACAGGGAAGAAATCATAAAGTCTTCATAAGGAGACCTTATAATAATATCAATATAATCAGATACAAATAATAATAATAATAATAATAATAATAATAATAATAATAAACAACCACAATGTGGTCACAACAGAAGCTGTAAGAGTTTCAAGGAAAAAACAACCTGACCTACACAAGGTCAGAAACACAACTTAATATTCACAATTATCTTTCTACTGACACCACAAACAAATAAATCCACCTATGACTAACACAGTCAGATAATTAATGTTACAATTCAGACAACAACCACTAACCAAGCAAGTCATGACAATCAGCTCAACTAATGAAGTGAATTAACAACAAAATAAAGTCAAATCCACTGATATGTCCCATCTGAATAAGTTAAAATACGATGTTAGATGACTCACAAAACTACCATGGCAGCAATGGCATTTTAAGGAAAAGTAACCAAAAACTCCTCAAAAATGGTAAAACTACGTGATCCAAAGTATTCAATCAACAGTATCAGTGTTCCTCTTTCAGCCACAACGATAACAAAGACATGTCGCTGTTTAATGAATAAAATCACTCATCAGGACAGAGCTAGTTAGCCTAGTCATTAGCTCATAGGCGTTTTGAATGGAGGAACTCAGAGACACATTAGCCACCTTTCCACTATCGGACCTTCAGGGTAAATCCTAGAGGGCGAAATTGACCGGGACAATCAGCTGGTTCATTCCACTCAGCGCTCGTGTCTCCATTACAGCCCCCACCTTTCCGGAACTTTTGTAAAACGTCAGCATCGACGTCACTGACAAGTGTAAAGGCGCCAACAGACAAGGAAGTGGAGAATAATAAATAGATCAACAATGGACGAAGAAGCGATGGTTGCGGCGTATTTTGCTGTTTTTATCCATAGTGATGGGAGTGCTGAACAGAAGGACGAGTATACTTGATGACGAACTAATCCAACCTCAAAGACACGGTCATTTTGCAAGCTCTGACAACAACACACAGGTCTTTTATCTCGGTGCCGTCTGCTTTCATCATTTTCCTTCATCCCATAACCAGTCAGCACGAGTTAACCACATTTCCCACTCCGCAAGTCTATCGGGCCGATCCGAGTACCTGCCCCTGATCAGGGACTCCGTTGGTCCCTGAAATGGCTCTGAAGACGGCCCTCTCAAAATGGCCCGCATCAATGGAAACAGTCGCGCGCCTCAAAGTTCCGGTAAAATTACCCCGAAGTTCCGACAGTGGAAACGGGCCTATTGTTAATAAAACAAAATAAATAAACAAACCCAATGACTCACTGTGGAGTTGATTAAATCAGGACACATGAATCAATCAGCTGGGTTGTCACAAGCTGTCAAGAAGGATTCTCTGAATAAATATCCATTTAGTTTCCTCCATGATGAAAACTCCATGAACTGATGGAGATGTCCTGATCTGAGCTGAGACTCCGGTCTTCTGCTCATGCTTCAGGAGACCCAAGACTCTCCTACACTTTTTATTTAAGGGGGTTCCAGTGCGCATGCACCAGTTGGTCTGTGGTAAAGATTTGTGTGCAGAAAGAAAAGAAACAGGAAGTACATCACACTACCTTTCAGACATGGTAAAGAAGTGAGAACATTTGTTTAAACTACACGTAAATGCAGAATATACACAGCACTTATAGTGTGTATAATTGATAGAGCGTTTAGTTTAATTTTCATGGTTCTTTTAAAAATATTTTGTGATTCCAATCTTCTTCTTCTTCATCCTCCTCCTGTGAGACAGGAGGGGCAGCACCCCAGCGCCCCCTATTGACAAGCAACCACTGGTCCACGTGAATGGTGGTGGTGACTGTTACACAACCTTAGTTGTGAACCCTTCAGGTGAGGAGGACCTTGGATCTGATCAGGTTCACCAGACCTTCAGAGATCACTGACACAAAAATAGATGGTCAGTCTCTGGGACCAACAGGCATGTGCAGGAGGTGTGTGTGTGTGGGGGGGGTGCTGTTCCTTTCCTCTTTGATGTCCCAAGTGCCTTTTTTTAATGCTTTTATGTTTTCTTGTGCATGTGTGCCTACCTGTGCCCAGCGGTAACATTTCACTACCAATAATAATTTCAACTTAGTAAAATGATCTGAGGGCTGTCAGTCACATGATGACGTAATGCTCATCCACAGCGTGCTGGTTACCAGGAGCGAGCTGCAAAAAGCACGGCGTGTTTTGCTGCCTGAGCGGTGCGGAGCTGTAGAGGAAACAGACTGATGTGGTACGGCTGTGGGGGTGGCTGGGGTTTAGTGGTGAATTACCACTCACACTTTTACCGCTGTAATGGTAAACGTCGGTTTCCCTACAGTTTTGCTCAAAACCTTCTCCTCTCCTTTGCTACCTCCACTCGTTGTCACTTCCAGAATTCATTACCAGTTGTCATCAGTTTCCAGTGAAAACAGTTCACGTGTGAAAATGTTCTCTTATTAAATAAAGGAGAAAAGCCCTAATGGGGGACACTGGAGCCAAAAGCATTACTGGTTGCTGTGGTTCAAATGTTAAACTTGATCAAAAAAATCTATTGAAACACTGAGAGTGCTGCAACAACGAGCTAACAGGAGCAGCCAGTGTGATGCTTCTGTTAGCCACTAGCACAGGGCTATTCAATTATGAACCAGGATGGGCCACATGACACTCCATGGAGTGTCCGTGGGCCGGTCCGGGGCATCCGTGCTGATTCATGGTTGATTTTATTACACAATGACATTTCATCATGAGAATAGAACAAAATTTTAAGGGCAGAGAGCAGAATAAATGTTAAAACTGTACAGATACAATTATTTTGCTATTGTGAAAGCAGTACTTTGTCATATTTAAAATGTAAATGTAATCTACTCCGGTTCTTAATGTATTCTCTTTAACCTTATGACTTCCATTAAAATGGCATTCAATCCTAAAGGAGACTGTGGACCAGAGGTAGAGAAAGCCCTCCACCTGGAAGACCCAGGTTCAAATCCACCAGCATCTGACATTAAATGTTTAAAAGTTATTGTTTAGGGGCGTGTATAGACCTCATATGGCTGCTGGGCCAGAAATACATGGGTCATGGGCCGCATCTGGCCCTCAAGCCTCAAGTTGAATAGCCCTGCACTAGCAGGTCAACATGGAGAGGTGACCAAGGATCTGACCAAAATAACGATGACCCCATCATTTCTCAACATAAGATGAGCTTTGTTTTAAACTCTTCTGGTAGGTGCTGAGTGACGTGTGTTTCTGTAGAGAATGCAGGCCTTTGTGGCTGTCTGGATGAAACATCACACCCTGACTTTGAGATGGACAAAGACTCAAAGTACTGAGAAAAACTGAGATTAGAAAAGCTTTGCCTGGTGGGTGAGCGGACGTCTGCTAACGTCTCCTGCCTTTAACTCATATTAAATAACAATTCATGCAAACTGGACTTGTAATAAACATAGAGATCATTCCAGTTTTGCTTTGACGACTTCATATATTCTAACAGACTCTCCACGTCATGCAGTGATCACTGAGGCCCTCCAGTGGTGTTTTCTCCTTGAGGCGATAATTATAGGGCCTTCAGCAGAACGCTAGGAAACACAAAACACTGACTAATTACACATATATTGTCCTACATCATGACTCATAATAAACAATACGATTGAGCTGCTGTGATGAATGTCTGCAGTAACCATTGTTCACACTGTAGGATCTGATGACAGGTTCTGTTTAACATGACTGACTGTGACACAAATCACATCTTTATGAAGGACCTGAAGTCTGCAGGTTTCAGAGGGATTGTTTAGAATCATAAGGTCAAGGTGTGGCTGGTGGAGGACCCAGATTCAGGCAAGGTAGGAAGCAGGTCAACTCAAAAAATCAGTAAAAAGTATCAGTATCTTTAGTATCAGTAAAACCTTTTTGTTTTTAAACTAACTAGTTTATCTCGTCCTGCTGGGTTTCCTCTCTCCTTCAGTGTTTTGACATGAGGAACATTAAAGTGGATATATAAATGATTTAAAGCGGTTCTCTGGAGCATTTTTCTCTGTATCAAAGTTTTCTAAATGTTCTAAATGATATTTCAGGTCTAAACTATGATCTATGGGTTGAGTTCCACAACATCTGTCATTCTGATGAAGACCCTCCTTCCTCCTAGAGACCCCTTTCCATTATTTCTTGCCGCCGACATTTTTTAGCCAATGAAATTCAAATTTCTGCATTCTCTCAACATGCACGCGCATCGACCAAACCTGTACCAGTAGGGGGCGCTGTCGTACAGGACGCTCCGTGTGTTTCTCTGTTTGCGTCTCAGCCTCACGGCTCATTTCTACTAAAAACCTACCCATTCTCCAGCTAAAGATGGATTTATTTTTATTTTTAAACCTTTCACTTCACAGAATGGCAAGGCTTGACAGGGTTACGCGTTTATTTGGTCAGAAAGTTCATCCAGGGCCGAGTCAAGTTCAGCTTCAGAGTCCAGCAGCAGCTCTCTGCTAACAGAGCTAATATCAGAAGCAGCAGGGACAGAGAGGGCTCTTCAGACCCTCGTAGTGTTGTTGGAATAAGATTGTGAACTGTGAGTGATTAAACCCTACACACTGAGCGGTACAGTTCATGCCCGCAACGTATATGAGCGGTGTGCACACGCGCACACGCGACCGGACGCGCGTGTCGAGATGTTTTGAGGAGGAGCCTTTTGGACGCTAGATTCAAAAACTGCTCTCCTGATGAAATCCTCCAGAGTGCTGCTTTAACTAAATATCCAAAACAAAATGGAAGACTTTCAAGTCAACTTGACCCTCTGGCAGCTGAAGGAAATGTTTTAGTGGTTACTCATATTTCACTTTAACCCTGTGTTGAATATAGTCACAAATAGACATCAAACCACTTCTGAACATATAGAGTCAGGATTAGTACCTTCATCAGAAAACCTGTCATATCCAGTCCTATACATGCCTGCTGCCCCCTGGTGGAGGATCTACATGTGGAGAGGGACAATTTTAATTATTTATTACTGTTATATTGTCCTATAATTATGTAATAAATAGATTGTTCAACCAACAGTTTATTTGCTGGAAAAAAGATACTTTGTGAAACGATCCAGTTCTGAGCGGCTCCGTTTGTTTCAAATAAATAAATACATGTATTTATTTATGTTCTCATTTCTTTATTTATTTATTTCCTGTTTAAACCCTCTTTATTTTTTTTATTTCCTCATTTATTGTCCGTTATTCTGTCCTGATTCTGACCCAGACCAGAGCTGATGGACTGACAGAGGTCAGACTGTGAAGGTGAACCAGCAGCTCCTGGAGCAGTTTAGTCCCCTCTGGACTCATCATTCATCAAAGCCTTTGGTCATAAACTGCATATAAAATATATCCTATGCATAACCCTTTTACATTGTAGTTTGTGTTGTTTTTGTTTATCTTCTTCACACTCTTTTTATTCTTTTTTTATTTTATTTTTTTATTGACGTGTTTGCACCATAACATCAAAACTAATTCATGTGACTGTATGAGAAACTTGTGCATCTACTTGGCCTTAAAGTTCCTTCATCCTTCATCATCATCATCATCACCATCCCTAATGACTGTGTCCTGTCCTAATGATGTTTCCTGACCATTCCAGGTCCTGGGTGGTGGTGGTACCCAGGTGCTGTTCAGAATGGTGGTTCCTCCTCCACCGTCTTTTGACGATCTACCTCGTCCTCAGAGATCCTCAGAGCATGTGGGGGGAGGGGCAGTGGTGCTAGTGGACTATGGGTGTTATCAGTAGTTGGCGTGAATGAACGAGGCCTTCTCAGATGTAGTAGAACTCGTTCAGGTCCTCTGCTGTTGGTTGAATCCCTGCAGACTGAGGGATGGGCTCCTGCAACAGGTGATGTTCTTCAGGCCTCGTCACACTGAAAGGGATTTGTTGGCTGAGAAATGACATTTCATTTCCTCAGAGTAACTCTCCTCTGATGCGCTGGTTTCTTTATTCTGTGTTCCTGGTTGGACAGAAGACTGTCCCACACTTGTAAAGTATAAGCTCTACAGGGTGTGAGTGCATCAGCACCTGGTCCTCACTTTAGTACCTCATTGGAAAACTTATGTGCACCCCTGGTAATACTAGAGACAGAAGAGTCCTTACTCCTCGTGTCCTCCACTGCAGGACTTGTTTACTGTCTGTTTGACCAAACTGATTAATGCCCACATGTCAGAATGCTGTGGTTCGGTTGTAAAAACCAGGAATGTTTCAAGAACTGGAGTGAAGGCCATCGAGTGGCAGAGAGCGAGAGGAGAAGGTCTATTTATAGAAAGTGGTGATGAGCGGTGCTCCCTGTGGGACAGTGTGATATCAAAGGGATATCACCCTGACTGTTGCCATGGTGACTGTAATTTGGCTTCGATATCTCCTAATTAGGTGGTAGGAGTGTCCAACAAAAGGGAAGCAACAGCAAGAAGAACAAAAGTCATTATTACATAAATCAGTAAATGTTCCTATCGATGTGGAGAAGTGGAATTCTGAGGGAACGCCTGGCAGGATGAAGACAGAGTGACAGAACAGCAGATCATCCAACCCTAAACATGTTAAAGGCTCGTTCTGAAATGGTGTTATTCATCTACAAGGTCACTGATGACATGACTCCAAGTAGCCGGAGTGTGATAACAAAAGGAGAGGTTTTGTGACAAAGTACACATCAAACACAACCACAAACACACACAGTGGTGGCAGCATCGTGCTCTGGGGATGCATCAAACCCCGGTGTGTCGAAGTATCCTTTGACAAGACACTGACTGAACCCCCGACTACCTTCAGGTCTCCCTTGCAAAACAGATGTTTTAATCTCCATGGGACATCATCTGAATAAATAAAGGTAAAGAAATAGAGTTCTAATGGATCTGTGTGACTTTTATGTGTATCAGTCGTTTTAAGTCCTGAAAATTAAATGCTAATTTGCCTCCAATCTGCAGCAGCGTCTCTCCTGATCTGACTATTGCTCCAGTCAGAGGACTACTTCCTATTTTAGAGACTCCACCCACTTTGAGTGATGTCACTAGTGTGTGTGGCTTACTATAAATAAGTAACTGGTAGAATGGCACTTCAGAATGAGCTCAATATCTCTTTAATGTACTGTGTTTTTGAAACGCTGCACCTCATAGGAAGAACCAAAAACTCTCATCCTGTTTCCAGGTTTAGAACTCCAGTTCAGACAGACTGGGGATGACTGTTACTGCCAGAACGTTCCCAACAAGCTGCCAGGCTTTCCTTTCAGAACCACTTCCACTCATTTATCTCTGTCAAGTTATTTCTTCTTATTTTAAAGATGGATGAATAATTTATCTATTCATTATCTGGCTGACATCGAGGAAAGTTAATAAAACGTAATCTCTAAAAATGGGTCTGGAAAGACGTTCCCCAGAACGGTGATTCATCTTCTGGTTCTGTCAGTGCAGACGGTAGAACCATTCATCAACGCAGAACAAGGTTTACAGGACACAGAGGGTTTATAGCTCCAGTGTTTGGCGACACACACAGCTCTGAAACACCAGTCAAACAGGACACTGGCTGCTATATGATCCATTCAACCTCATTCACATTCCAGTTATAAATTTGGAATTAATCTTAAGAGATTTGTATTCCAGAATGTTTAAAAATGTAGATGTAGCTACTCCAGTTGATTTTAAACAGTTTGTTTCCTAGTTAGTTTTTATCTTTTTTAATCTGATGTTTATCTTTTTTTTTAATGTTTTTAAATGGTTTTTATATATGTTTTAGTTTTGGTTTTATTAATTTTTACATCTGTCTAAATGCTTTGTATGTGCTCTTTTTATATATTGTATACAGGTATGTATTTATTTCTCTTACAGTATTGTTTTAAACCTAATTTTAAAAACACATTATAATACATTGACTTTGATAGCATGAAAATATTTTTTTCTTTTTAGAAATTATTACCTTTAAGTCAATTCGGTTAAGTTTAGGCAACAGCGGTTGTTTTAAATGTGTTACAAATATCTTGGGGTGCATACATATGTCCCTGTATTGTTATGAGCAATTTAACATGAAACAAGCTGTAGAAACCCTGTGCAGCCCCACAAAAAGACAGTTATCAGTTACTTTCTAATACAAAATTGAAATATAAGTCTCAATTGGCCTAATGATGATGGACTTTAGCAGATATAGCACGGGAATGGTACAAAAAGCGGATTTTTGTTAAATCAATAATATACTGAAACACTAGGAGGCGATCGTTTGATTCCCATTCGCGGCTCAGCAGACAGAAGAAGAAGAAAGCCGAGCCGCAAAGAGAAGTGCGGCAGCAGCGTGCTTCAGCAAGCAACCTTACTGCGCTGCGGAGGCACCGCCAGTAGGTTTATTCAGCTCCTCTGAAAACCAAAGCTTATTTTTCCTTTGGCTAGTTATATTTAAAGTCACGCAATGGCCACTGGTAAGTTGAAGTGTTTGTTTCTTTTTATTTTGGTGTATTTTTGTTTGAACATTAACAACTAGTTCGAAAATTGCCGCAAACCGCTAGGCCTGAATATTGGCGCCGTCTATATAATAGGTGCGTTCGAGATGAGCCAGTTCTGCGCAGATTCGATCACCGGTGATCGGCGCCCATTGCATGCTGGTTAGATTTCTGTCCGACTTGACGCCGACTTGCTCTGATGTCATGCCTACGTAGGCAACGATAACCTCGTGAGATCAAGGCGGACGCAGACTTTGGAGCAAGGCGCTGCAGTTGCTCTCCACCGGCTGCAAAACCGAGAGCATGATGGGAAACGCCTGGCTCTCACCTGATCTCAGATCTGATTGGTTCACGTTTTGATCCAAACATCCTGTTGCAAAATGCGAAATGTTATTTGTTTAAATATATATTGTAAATTCATGCCACGTTGATGATGTCACTATAAAGGCCACAATGAGAAATGTGATTTGTTTCAAAGAGTTTTCAGTAGGAACTGTTTCTATTTTCTATAAAGTTCTAATAAAACTGTCTGATTTTTATAATCATATCATTTAGTACAGAGCAGTATCTTGTTTACTTTCTTTGACTGATCTGATCTATCTAGATATATGTCTATTATTTAGTTTGCTTTACTTTATATTGGTCACTCTTGAATTTGTTTTGAAATACTTTGAACTTCAAATAAAGATTTTGGAAAAAACGGAAAGTCATCTCCTATTACGGACATTAACGTGATATCTTCAGACATATCATCACCTACGAGCTACATTAAGGAAATTTTGTCCGACTTAAAAGCAGACTTTTAGCCGCTCCCCCTGCTGCGTCCGCCTGCTCTCGTCTATTTTCCAGGCGAGGCGCAGTTCATCTCGAACAAGCCCAATGGCATGCTGTTGAGCTTTCATTAGTCGAGACTTTGTGTCGTAGAGAATTTTTTAAACAGATATTCAAAATCAATAGTTCGTCGTACTTACTGTTTTCTTTTATAATTCACCGATGCGTAAACAGACCATGGCCTTGTTTCGGATGTTCATTCTCTGACGGGGTATCCTGATAAGGACATTGAATGCGTCTTTTGTTTATAACGAAGCTGCCGTTTCTCCAGTGGACCTAGAAACATTCTGCACTATAATATAACTTAAACTGAATGGACAATTGATGTAAAGTCTTATTCAGACGATTTTCGTGTCACATGACCAGGTAAAGTGACACCAATTTAATTTCCAGCAAGTAGTCGGCACCAGTGCTGTGTCTAGCGCCATTTTGTTGTGATCTGCCTGGTGGTTGGTCCATTTCTTTCTGGGCCTGGCCCACTTCAATGACCTAGTTTTTATCCTTCTGGTTACTGAGTCGCTCACATGTTTACCGCGCAGTATTAGCCCATCACTCTAAACTTTTCGTGTCTAATTTAACCAATGTTTTATTCTTTTCGCAGATTCGGGCTACGGTGGTGATGGTGGCTCGCAAAGGTAATTATTCACAAAGCAAAACCTTTATGTGAAGTTAAGTGGAAATGTTAAGTCGCACAATAAAACAGAGATCTATAAAATGAAGAGTGCCGATTTTTTTATTTGAAATCCTTATATGACTTTAGTGCATTTTTTTGTGCAGACATGTGTATTTTTGTGAACAATTTTGGCTACGCTAATGCAATTTATCTACTTTTTTGGGAGGATGTGTATTTTTGAGGGAATTACCAAAAATATATTTTTTAAATCCCTTACTCCCTTTAATATAATGCTGAAATTAGTTTGTACAGTTAAGCATCATTCAGCATTTTTTGTGCCATTGACTTCCATGTAAATCATTTTTTTCTAATAAGCCTAAATATTAGCATAATTTTTAAAAAATTATTATTCTGTATGGGTTCCCAGACCAGTCACACATTCAATGTTTAGTTTTTACTATTTTCTACAAGATTGCATATTTTCTCCATATATAGCTGGGCAATGACTGACACTGCATTTAAATTAAAGGATTCTGCTATATTTCTTTACCTCTGACTAGGGCTGGGCGATATGGCCAAAATTCCATATCCCGATATAGCTCATTTTATATCCCGATAACGATAAACATACGATAGAACACCTCCTTATGAATCTCCTCCTCCACTGTGGCCCGACATGCATCATATAGATCAGTAACATGACTTTAGTGATATGTTTTCAGCTGGGTGTTTCATATCTGGGTTCGAGTGTAACTCACAGAACTCAGGTTTCTCCACCGTGTAGATTAGAGCCATATCTTTGTATAAGTGCCTGGTAACAGCAGCAGTAACCTCCTCCTTCCTTCCATCCCGCTCAGCTGGCAGCTCAACGCTACATGACATGCTGCAGATAAAAACCTGTAGCAGCGTCTGGAGTTTATTCTGAGCTCTTACTCCAACACTCAACGCTGCTTTTGCAGCTTTTACTCTTTGACTGTCTCTCTATTCTTCGACGTGGTTTTTGTGCAGGTGATAAAATATATTAGTGGCGTCGGAGTCCGTTGTTGGGACCGGGAGTCGGCGAACTTTACAAACAACTGCTGTCTGGTCCACGTCGGTCTGTTTATATTTAAACCTCATCCATGAGACAGAAGTTGTCCCTCTTTTAGGTAAAAGCTCCTCGGTTTGAGTTAGCTGGTTATCCTGTTGACTCTGGTCTAAAACGCGTCCACTACCGTCTGCCTCCATGTTTGTTTATGCGTTGCTGCGCGGTGCGTTCATGAACATCCCGTAAAGTGCATTATGCTGTAAAACTTCTATCGTGGCTTAAACGATAGAGCTTTTTATCTGACGGTAGACATTTTCTATCGTCCAGACGAAATATTTCGTCATATCGCACAGCCCTACCTCTGACTGCACATTATAATACATATTTAGCAAAAAAAACTGTTTGTGTGTTATTTAGAGATGCCATACAATCATTTGCATGTGTGTGTTCTGAATTTTTGGTAATTGTGTTTCTACAGTGTTCCTTCAAAAAATAAGCCTTTACCAAAAGTAGAAAATCAGCTCATTCTCAAAATGGCAGTTTGACATGTGTCTCTCTGTGTGTGTTTGAGCAGGCATGCATGCATGTAAGGATCACAGCACTTTACAAATCTTCAAATGAAAGATCTGTGATCATTATTTGGAGTGGGGGTGAAGGTGGGGGCAGAGGAGGGGTGTGGGGGGGCGAGGTTCTCATGCACTCGGTTGAAATCATGAATGTTCATCAAAGGCTTGCTATGTATCAACAAACGAGGGATTTTCTGCAAAATTTCAGATACTTACTAATAGGGGTGCACCGATTGCAGTTTTCTGGCCGATCACCGATCTTTAGACAACCTTTCCTGCCGATCTCGATTTTTTTTTGCCAATCACGTATTTTTCATAACTAGAAGCCAATTACTTTAATGTTTCCATTTTTATTGAGTAAATTGAATGAATACTCACAGAACATGAGGTAGTGTCCTCTCATATAAAAATTATATATATATAAATATAAAATATAAACAATTAATTAATAAAGCCAATAAAAAAGGTGCCTCTTAAAAATAAAACAAGAGATGTGAACCATTACCAAAGCCCTTTTCTCAGGTCCTCCTTTAATTAATAGAACTTTCTGTCTGTAATTTTATAAAAACACTTGTTAAACCTGCTCTAATAAACATTTCCAGCATTAACTCTGTGCAGTGTGTAAATAACTTCAACATAGTGTCTCTATACTGACTAACAGAGCAGAAATCATCCAGATTCTGCTGCTCGTCTCTTCACCTTATAGGTTTTCTAACTGCGGCTGCGCACCACCTGCCTACTCGGCTCCCGTAGATTTTACTTATGGTGCATTTAATGCGCCTTGTAAAAACAAGGACATAGCAGATAAACTATGGAATAATCTACCGATTAAACGCGGAGTCATTGCTGTTTGATCACGGCCACGGGACAGTTCTCCCCCGCGCCCCTCTAATGAGAGACACGCTGGAAAGATACGTTCTGCATTTAGCCTCAAGTTGTGTTCGATGCACGCTGAAGCTACCGCCACCGGTGACGCTGTTCGGTTCAGACAGTTGCTCAATAAAATAAACTCCGTTTTTGCTTTTTCTGTCATACGGACTGCAACTATAGAGAAAGAGACGAGTGCAGAGCTGAACCAGCTCACTTTGTTGTAGTTTGAAGCGTTAGCAGCCGCGCTAGGAGCTGTTAGCTTTCGTCTCGGGGTACAACTTCTCAGAGGTTTAGCCTGGCGGGGTCCGATGAAAGCCTGGCGGGCCGCCAGGCTTATAAAGCGCTGGGGGAAACCCTGAATTGTGCAGCACGGACGTACTGTAGCGTGCGGAAGGGAGGGAGGCAGTCTGCACCTCCCGGGAACAGGAGAAAAAAGATGATTTAAAAGCCTAGAACCAAGATCGAAAATTGGATGGGAATATGGTCGATTTACGATCCCCTCAAATTAACGTGATCGAGCCCGATCGATCGGTGCACCCCTACTTACTAACAAATTTACTTTTGCATTTTGTAATGTCAACTAGTACAAAGCATTTGCACGAATCAAAGCTAAGATGAAGGCTGGGAAACGTCAAAAGCGTAAATTTGTTTGCAAAACAATAGCAGAGTTTGTTTACATAGAGTTGGGGTCAGTTTACACAGGTGCACCAATTGACCAAAAGTACATTTATGAGACTCAGATCAGGATTCATTTCTTTCTGCCCCAAGCATGAGAAGACATAACGTCGAGCGAGCCCTGGAGCTTTTTCAGCAGCTGGATGACGAGGGGGAGTCAGCCTCATCCACGGATGACAGCACTTCGGATGATGAGGCTGAAGATGAAACCTTTATTCCGGGGCCTGATTCAGAGGAAGAAAATGGAGATGATTCAGGCGAGGAGGAGGTTGACACAGAGGAGAAAGGGGACCAGCCTTTGTGGGAATCAAAGAGCGGGATCGCCTGGTCCCCGACACCTGACATCAGGATTCCCTTTCGGCCTCCAGACTTTCACCGTCGAGGGATCACCCGCTTCGCGGTGAGCCAAATTCAAAATATTGAGGACAGCTTCGATTTTTTTCTAACAAGAAGAATCCTTGATATAATAATTCACTACACTAATATAGAGGGAAGGAGAAAATATGACAACTGGACGGATGTTGACGCTGTGGAACTCCGCGCATTCTTTGGGCTGCTCATCCTCGCTGGGGTGCACCGCTCTCGTGGGGAATCTACCCAAAGCCTCTGGGGGGACGAGACCGGGAGGCCGATTTTCAGGGCCACAATGAGCCTGAGAAGGTTCCATTATCTGACGGCAACAGTGCGCTTTGACGACCGCCTGACCAGGCCAGCACGCCGCTTGGTGCAGCAGGACAAGCTCGCTCCCCTCCGGGAGGTGTGGGACCTGTGGGTGGCCCGACTTCCTCTCGCCTACAACCCCAGCAATGATGTGTGTGTGGATGAACAGCTCGTCGGATTCAAAGGTCGCTGCAAATTCAAGCAGTATATGCCCTCTAAGCCGGCAAAATATGGCATCAAGCTGTGGGTGGTGTGCGATGTGGCCTCTTCCTACGCCTGGGGTATTATTCCCTACCTGGGCAAGATCACTCGAGACGCCCCGGCAGAGAGGGGGCAAGGGAAGCGGGTGGTGCTGGAGCTCACCGAGGGACTGAGCGGCCGCACTGTCACCACGGACAATTTTTTTACCTG
>SSNR01000702.1:141869-154678 GCA_006937965.1 Callopanchax toddi | reverse complement strand
TCACGGATCATGTCTTTGTTTTCTTCAAACTGTAGTCGAAGCTGTTTTACAGTTTCTTCTAGAGCTCGTTTTTCATCCAGTAGTTTTGTATTTGCCTCAAACTCATCTGAATAGAGCCTGTTCAGAGCATAGGAAAGCCTGACTAAAGCTCCATTCTTGTTGATGGTTGGGCCTCTGTCATTTATTTTTCTACTGTCTTTAGCTTCCTCAATAACCCTGTTATGTACATCGTACGTATTAAGGTTATCGATTAAGTTCTGGAATGACTCCAGTTGATTAGACAGTGACAGTTGTTTTATGGCTTCTGTGATGTAGTCAAACGTGCCCATTGGTTCAACGTTTGCACCTTGTTGTTCTGATGAATCAGACATGGTGTATGTTGTTGAAGAAAATTTATTTTGAATGAAAATATCTGTAAATACTGGTTAAAACCTGTATTTTTAGAGTCAGAGTCTGAACGGTAATACCCTTTTACACCAGCGAGGCGCTACCGCGCCTTCAAGCCTAATGAGCGCCGAAGAAGTTATTTCCGTTTCCGGTTTTGAGCCGATCTTTTAAAACGCAAATAATTCTTAAACGGGTCACTTTTTACGGTGAAAATAGGTATATTTAGTCAGAGTGATCCTTTAGGAATGGTTTAAGATAGCTTGTGTGTTTGCGAACGCGCTTTTTGAGGGTTAGCGATCTCGCCGGGGGCGGCTAACGCTAGCTCCACTCTGAGCTGCTAACGGCGCTTTTAGCGGCGAAAATCAGCGTTTTACCCGGTAAATATTTATCGGGCTCGACGGAGTGACACTCGGTTTTGTACCCGGTTCGTTCACGTCGAGTTTTAGACGCGAGGTTGTTTGTTTTTAAACCTCGAAGTCTGACCAATATGGCGGCTAACAAGCGGCTAAGCTATGTCGGCTACCGATCTTTTAAGCGGTCGACAAAGTGTACACAAAACGTTCAAAACACATTCACAATGAAGCGTTAAGTCCTTTAAACATTCAAAAAGACAATAATGAACATCAAGTGACATGCATAAGCAGTTAACAAAGTTTTTAACTTGGTTGAGTGCTGAGGAGATTTGCTATCTGAGCTTATCTGTTACTGAGTACGTGGCTTATTTTAACAGCTTATAAGTCATAACTTAGGACATAAACTTTGCAATTAAAACTGGCTGGCTCGCCACATGTAGTGGTAATAAGTGGTCGTTTTGCCACATATAGTGTATTTAAACGCTATGTTTATTACTCACCTTCTGCTAATTCACGTACGGCCACCGAGGAATTAAACGGGAGTCTGTGGGCTCCGGACACCTGGGTTTGAACAACTGTTTGTGATAAAAGCAGGAAATTCTAGGTTCTATTAATCGCAGTGAGTAGTTATGTACCTGTTATTTGACGAATGGAAGCTGAGTCAGGAATAAATATATTCAATATTTATTATAAAAGCTGACGAACATTTGTAAACAGATTAGCATTTGAGATAGCAAGTTGATAAGCATTCACTAAGTGATAGATGTTATTAAATTGATCTTCTGAGTTTAGAACTTGAGTCTCGTGTGATATTAAGACTAAGGAGTTAGCTTAAGGGTTTGGTTATTAGGGATAAGGTGGAGAGGTTACTTTGATGAGCGACCTAGTGTTATAGGGTTAGCATTATCAAAGTAGCCTGCTTTACCAGGTCATGGATAATTACTGGACCTTGTTCCTGGATCGCGTCCGGCTGATGGGAGTTCGACGAGAAAGCGGAGATCCCCCTCGGTCGACCTGGGGCCTGACAGGTGTGTTGAACCCGCTGGCCAAGCGGAGACATCCGTGGATACAAGTCAGTGGAACCCATGGCTCGTGAGCTGGTTGCTGGCTGTCTTACCCATTCTGGTTGGATTAGAGAGGCAGGCGGATGGTTCCTGCTCTCAGGGGTAAGCAGCTTCTTCGACTGCGACGGGGCTGGACCCGTTACCGCTTGCAGTCGGCATCTATAACCCACTGTGTAGCGAGTTGACGGTGGGACGTGTCGTCTTCTCTCAGGCTAGAGAAGAACTGAGTTCTTCTGTGTGAGGCAGACAGCTGAGAGCTGTCAGTGTACGTGGACCAATCAGGGGACTCTAACAAGACACGTGACTCAGGCTCTAAAGCAGACGTCACCTCCTGTGTGAGGTGGAAAGTTTACTTATTTATCTTTAGCAAAGTAGAAATAAGTAATAATACTGATTTAACCTTTTAGCAAAGTATCAATAATACTGAAGCTGGATCAAACATTCACAATGCTGTAAGAGAAAGTGCATTAATCATTTAAGACATTTCTGTAACAGATTAAAGTNCATTCCGTCAGAGTCAGCTCCCACACCTCCCCTGTGATTGACCTGGTTATATTGGACTATTACACTGGGCTGTTAGATCTGAGAACGAGGTGTTGCATCTCCGCCGGATCCAGAGCACAAAGTCCGGCGGCGATGCAACACCTCGTTGTCGGGTAATGCGTGTCGCGTGTTCGCAGAGCTTCTTACGGTGCTCCTGGTCCGGCGCAGCTTTGTGCTGCGGGTCCACGAAGCGCTCAGGGTTTCCCCCGGTGCTTTGGGCCCCGCCAGGAGTAGTTAACAGCTGCTAGCTGATAGCAGCTAACAGCTGCTATTAACGGCTAATGGCGGCTATCGCTATGAAGCAAAGTGGGCTAGTTGGCTTTCTCTGCTAGGCTCACTGTCTCTCGTTGTAGTCCGTATGACAGAAATTCACAAACTAATCCTGTTACCAGAACATGACTGAAACCCTGAGATATTTAATCAATTTTGAGGAGATGTTTTACCCTGAAAACAAGGGGAACAGAAGGAGAAACAGGCAGATATTCAGTTATTTTCTTGTAAATTCACTCTTTTGCAATAAAGTTAATAAAAAAAACAGCGGAGCAGGGCTGACCCTGGTTGAATGGGCGGGGCTGAACCTGGTGCAGCTCCGCCTTCTGGTTCTGCAGCGAGCACTACTTGTATAAAACTGATGTATTATTATTACCCAGCCAGGTGCGATGAATAGGGGCATCTTGGCACTCCCTTCGCCATTCAAGAAGTGGAAAAAAACTTGTCAGTTGAATTGATCGACCAGCTGACCAGATCCATAATTCAGAGGGGAGTGCAGACAGGTGCTTCCAGATAGATATGACAAGACAAAGGCAGCAGGCAGACCGGGGAGGAAGGGAGAGAAGAAAAAAGCAACCGTCCTTCTTGAGAGCCAGGAAAGATTTTAGGCAGAAAAGGGAGGAGAGAGACAGGTCGGTAGTTCTGGTTTGTAGGAAGGGCAGGTTTTTTGAGCAGCGGTGTAACCTGAGCATGCTGAAGTGAGGTGTGGAATGTAGCAGATGTTAGTGAAGCATTAATCACATCACATGTGTGACTGCTGCAGCTCCTGGAGGAGAGATGGACTGGTATCCTAGTATACTAGACCATCAGTTCTGCTCTGTAGACTTTGGTCTAGCCACACTCCATTGAACCTCTGCAGACCAGTGATTGGTCCAGTCAGTCTTGTACCGGGCCAATCACAACGCTCTAAAGGTTTGGTGGGCGGGATTAGCCGATGATGGCAGAGCTTTGACTGAAAGTAAACAACATGGTGGACTCTTGGGACTAGGGATGTCCCGATCAGGGTTTTTTGGCCCTCCAGTCCGAGTCTGAGTCATTAGATTTTGAAGATCTGCCGATCCCGAGTCCTGATTCGATCTTTTTAATATGTTGTTGTGATCAACTTTATAAAGCCTCCAGACCACAGACGTACTCACACTTTCTGCTTCAAGCTGCTTCTGCTTCTACTTGGTCGATGTTTAACTAATAAAAACAAACAAGTAACAAAATGATGTCATGCTGCAGACATAAATCCATCCATCTGTATAATCTATCATATCCATATATGTTTAAATACTTAAACATAATTCTCTGTGCACAAAATTAGTTTGTGGTTAAAGTAACTTTTTGAGGAAAATCTTTTTTCCTACAGCTGTTCAGGTGCAGAAATGTCAACATTATTTTAACACTCTGCTCCATTTTTTGCCCAGAAAGAACAAACCTGTTTACTGACAATGACCCGATCATTTCTTAAGTCATCAGCTCCTCCTTCACTCCTCCTCCTGCTTTATCCTCTGACTGCAGCAGCTCTGAACAACTTCTTAATTAGACTATCTGGAGAAATCGTTTTGGAGCGACATTTAATCAGGAAGCTCCTCCTCAGAAAGCGCTTTTTAAAAATCTTAACATCGCTCAATTTTTCCCGACGGAGGGCGGGTGTTGTGACGTGGTGTACCTGCAGCACTCAGCAGAATCTCCTCTGAGCCTGGAGGGAGACGCGGCGTAGGGACAACGAGTTAGCGCGGGTATGACTCGCTCCACGCCGGCCTCTCCGCCGCCTCCTCCAGACCGAGCACTCTGTCGGTGCTTGGCTGCTTTCCGTTCAGGGGGAGGACGAGTCTCGGTGGGTGTGTAGAGAGCAGCGAACTCGGTCGCTGCTGGATAAGTTTGCGTGTCTCCCGGCCCCTCCCTCCTCCTGGACCAGCGGAAACTGATTCAGACTCTGATTATGGTTAATATAAGTGCACAAATATAGACTGTATATAAATCCCATGTGCTTTAGATTGTTTAACATATATTTAAAAAACCCAAACTTCCTTCTGAAGGCATAGCGGCTTTTATTTTGGCGGGGCGCATGTAGAGGAAACCCGAGTCAAAATCGGGAGGTGACGTCCGATTCTGATCGAGTCCAAAATCACGTGATCGGATCGGGACATCCCTACTTGGGACCCACGTTCATTTGAAATGGCTTTGTCATCAACTCTAGACGATTTAGATCTGAGCTTTTCTCTAAGACATGAACAGATAGAGGAACTTAAGGCTTTTATTTTGAAAGAGGATTTATTGGCCGCTTTGCCGACAGGACACGGTAAAAGTTTCATTTATCAGCTGGCTTCGATAAATGGCTCTGATTGGTCCTAGTGCTGTCCAATAGCATGTGAAGACAGTTTGATTGACAACCACTGATCCCGCCCCTATGAATGAGTTGTTTCAATGGCCCGTGGCCAGACTATATATACCATATATATAGTCTGATATATATATGGTATATATATATACCATATATATAGTCTGGTTTACCAGGCTAATGGATTGGAGTAGTTTAGTCGGAATGGGGTCCAGCAGGCATGTAGTAGGACGGCTACATGTCAGAAGATTGGACACACTGTTCTCAGTGAAGAAAAAGATGCAGTAGGACTTCTGCATGCCGAGTTAGAGATACTTTTGAGTTCTGAGGGTTCTGGTGTGGCCATTTCAGCAAACTGTTGTCTTATAACTGACACTGTCAGTAAAAAATGAGGCAAAGGTGTCTGCCCTCAGATTGTTGGTAGGTGGTGGAGGTGGAGGGTTCAGTAGAGTTTTGAAGGTTGAAAATAGTTTCCGAGTGTCATCAGTACTGAGAATTTAGTCAGTGTAAAAAGCTTGTGTTGCCTCAGTGAAGCTGGCAGAGAACGAGGAGAGCAGTGCCTGTGTAGTGGTAATAAGTGGTCGTTTTGCCACATATAGTGTATATAAACGCTATGTTTATTACTCACCTTCTGCTAAATCACGTACGGCCACCGAGGAATTAAACGGGAGTCTGTGGGCTCCGGACACCTGGGTTTGAACAACTGTTTGTGATAAAAGCAGGAAATTCTAGGTTCTATTAATCGCAGTGAGTAGTTATGTACCTGTTATTTGACGAATGGAAGCTGAGTCAGGAATAAATATATTCAATATTTATTATAAAAGCTGACGAACATTTGTAAACAGATTAGCATTTGAGGTAGCAAGTTGATAGCATTCACTAAGTGATAGATGTTATTAAATTGATCTTCTGAGTTTAGAACTTGAGTCTCGTGTGATATTAAGACTAAGGAGTTAGCTTAAGGGTTTAGTTATCAGGGATAAGGTGGAGAGGTTACTTTGATGAGCGACCTAGTGTTATAGGGTTAGCATTATCAAAGTAGCCTGCTTTACCAGGTCATGGATAATTACTGGACCTTGTTCCTGGATCGCGTCCGGCTGATGGGAGTTCGACGAGAAAGCGGAGATCCCCCTCGGTCGACCTGGGGCCTGACAGGTGTGTTGAACCCGCTGGCCAAGCGGAGACGTCCGTGGATACACGTCAGTGGAATCCATGGCTCGTGAGCTGGTTGCTGGCTGTCTTACCCATTCTGGTTGGATTAGAGAGGCAGGCGGATGGTTCCTGCTCTCAGGGGTAAGCAGCTTCTTCGACTGCGACGGGGCTGGACCCGTTACCGCTTGCAGTCGGCATCTATAACCCACTGTGTAGCGAGTTGACGGTGGGACGTGTCGTCTTCTCTCAGGCTAGAGAAGAACTGAGTTCTTCTGTGTGAGGCAGACAGCTGAGAGCTGTCAGTGTACGTGGACCAATCAGGGGACTCTAACAAGACACGTGACTCAGGCTCTAAAGCAGACGTCACCTCCTGTGTGAGGTGGAAAGTTTACTTATTTATCTTTAGCAAAGTAGAAATAAGTAATAATACTGATTTAACCTTTTAGCAAAGTATCAATAATACTGAAGCTGGATCAAACATTCACAATGCTGTAAGAGAAAGTGCATTAATCATTTAAGACATTTCTGTAACAGATTAAAGTGTCATTTTTAGGAGGAGACACCAAGAGTCTTTATTATTATTATTATTAAAGTCCGGTGAATTCTTCCGATATGACCGTGACCTTGGAGGAATGTTGATTCAGGTTAAAACATGATAAAAGAGTCATTATAATCCGAGTTATTGGGAAGAAGATGGATTATTATTTTAGATGATCACGTAGGTCAGAGATCAGAGATCAAGAGCGTATATTGATCACGCTACAGACCCCCCTTTTGTCAAGGGCAGGGGCACCTAGCAGAAGGCCGTGGCCTTGACAACCAATCCGAGTGATGGAGGACATCCGTGAACATCAGGAACCGAAAAGGAGGGGAGGTTAGTGGTACCTTCCCACCAGCAGAGTCAATCAACGATATGTGAACAGTGTTACCAGGCACAGGGGAACCCTGTGTTGATGACCTTCAGGAAGTATAAGCATCCCACAACGAAACAGAATCACAGGAGGAGGGCATCCGTCCACACGATGCCGGAGACTGAGGAGTGGGGCAGTTCGTGAAGGGGTAGCAGCAGAGAGAGGGAGAAGGATTCCATCCAGAGCCGCGTCGGCAGTCGACTTGCAGACGAGACCCGTCGGGAGCCTTGGACCTCTGTAGGCTGGACAGCAGAGCAGAGTAGAGGCACAGCACAGCAAAGAACCACAATCTGGTAAAAGGGCACCCAAAATGTGTGAGTGTAGGCAGATATGGTTGAAATAAACTAGAAAATTGGATTATCTAATTTAAATATAGGCTATGTGTCATGCCATTACATTAACTAGGGTTTAAGCCTAGAGAAATAAATTTGGAAATTTATTATTTGTATAGACTCTGAAAAGATTGACATTTACTTGGATCAGGTCACTCTAAGAGTCATATTTTAAGGTAAAATTTGGAAAGACTTAAAGTCATATTTTAACCTAAGGTTTGACCTATTTAAGGTTTGGAAATACTTTAGTAAACTAAAGATTGTAGTGTTTGAACTAAGAATTTTAGTTTCAGGTTAGAGAAGTAAGATATTAAAGGTTTGAGAAGGAAGTTTAGGAGGACGTAGTATTAATCTTACATTACCTTATTATCCTTAAATTTGATTTAGGAAAGTAAATTAAATGACTTGGCTCGCCATTATAGTGATAATTAACATGAAATAATTATCGTAAATAATAGAAAATTAACAGTAAGTTTGATTTAAACATAAAGTAATTTTACTAAATGAGTACAGCATTAGGCTGAATTAAAGGAACTCTGGCTTAGATGTTTTACCTATGAGGACGCACAGCTGCCCGCAGTACAGCAAATGATGTCAGCAGCTCGACCAAGTCTGTTTACCAATAAACTCATGGTTAGTAACACATGGTTAAAGGGACCTGAACATGTACACACATTCACGTCAGACAACAGAAAAAGGGAGACTGAGGTATTAGAAGTCAGAGAACACATAGACTCAACGATGGAATAGAAGAGTCCTAACTAAACATCACCCCCCTTTTGTTTGTTTAGAGGGTGGTATAACTAGACGTCGCTCAGGTAGGAGGGTCCGGGAGCGGCGGAGCCGGTGGTAACGCAGCTCGTCCCGAAGGAGGAGGCGGCGGCGCGGCTGGCGGCGACACTTCCTGTCCCGAGGGAGGAGGAAGAGGCGCGGCTGGTGGCGACGCAACCTGCGTTGAAGGAGGGGGTGGTTGATTACCACGCCCTGGCGGCGCGATAGCACGCTCTACCCGATCCCCTATCCTATCGATTGAGATTCCCATTGGGCTTATACGTCCTGTGAAGTACCAGAAGAGTAGGCTGGCCAACCCTATTGTCAGAGCGCAGTTAAAGATGATTAGGAGCGATAACACCGTGTCTGCTGAGGACCACTCGTAGGACACCGGTCTGTCGAGACCGACGTCCAAGGAGAGCTCCCGCAGGACATTGTCCACCGCTGCGACCTGGATGGTCATGGGACCGTCGTATATGATACGTTCCACGGTGGCAGGTGACAATGCAAACGAGATGTTATCGTAGAAGTCAGAGGTTTCCACGGTGGACTCATGCTGTCTAGGGTCCAAATGATAGAGTGCGACCTCATCCATGTGGACCGTAGCACCTCGGGGAACTGACACCCACATCGGAGCGGGTGGCAAGTCCACGCGGGTTGACACGTCATGGCGACCATAGAAGACCTCTGCTTCCCGCGCAGGAGTATGGACTAGCCAGCGCAGACCTACATTAACCGCGGTGGTTTGTAAGACCTGAGAGCGTGGGGTTACCGTCATCGGGCACTTTGCATCTTTAGTTAGCTCTGATATGCCACATAAAGCGGCTGTGTTATCACGCAGAAAGGGATTACCCGGACAGAGATAGTGAAGGTCGCGCGTGAGCGAACACATACGTAAATCTGGGACCAGATAAACCTCAGGCGTGTCATCATGAAACGCGACCAGAGGCGGCGTGTTGAGCCTAACATGAGTGTCGTCCACCCAGGTACCTACGTTCACAACGTCTTTGATTCGGTAGATGTCGTTTGGAGACACGACCGGAAGACTGACGAGGAACGCTAGTTCCCTAGCCTCAGGGTCAACCCTGAGGGGTAGAGCACTTCCTAAAGCAAAGGCTAGATGAGTCTGTAGGGGCAGCACCTTTTCTCTCAGAGCGCGTTCTAGAGCTTCTCTTACCATGGGGAGTGAAACCAGGTAAGGAGGGATCCGACCCATAAGAAGAGCGTCCACGGAGGCGCTACTGTCCCGATCGAAGTCGGACAGGCAAGACGTCAAGAGGTGGGTGTGAGCGTAGTCCCTTGAGACAAATGAGCGTAGTTCGTCTATTGCAGACGATGACTTCCGCATCTTCTCATTTAAGGAGTTAACGACGACTATCGTGTCGCGCTCGGACCTACCTAGAGTCTGCAGTGCCTTCCGCTGGCGGACCACATGCTTACGGAGAGAAGGGACCTCCTCCTCAAGCTCTCTGACATGGCGCTGAACCGCAGCTAAGTTGATGGAGTTGACTGCTGAGAAACCCATACTGAAAAGTGAACCTACCGCACCAGCGGCTGAAAGGAGTTCCGCTAAGAACCGTTTCACCCTGCGGTTAGACCCTGAGAGTTCTGAAGTTGTGACCGTGAACTTCTGTAACTGGTGGAGGATATGAGTGATGTCGGCCTGAGAGTGCCACATCATGGTTTGAGTCCAATTCTCCCCAGCAGCTGATAGTTCTCCAGGTCGACCTTCCAGCTTTTTGCGGCAGGCGACGTCTGGGTCAAACTTAACAAACACCTTTTGGGTCAAGAGGCGGTAGTTAGTCATCAACATGCCAGGCCGTTCCTTGAGGGCGATCCCCGAGGTCGGACCTGGGTCAAACAGGTTTCTAGAAGAAGATGTGGTAGCAGTACAAGTGATAAACACACACACCGCCAACATCAAGAAGGTTGTCGGACCGGAGAGTCGTGCTCTTGGGCGGGACGACCTATGTGATGTCGGTTGACTGTTTGGTAGAGGTCCCTGACGGGGGCTCACCAGGGGTGTGTGTGAAGGTGTCACACCCGAATGGGTGGACTGAGGTCTGGTTGGAGCTGCAGCTGGACTGCAGCGAAGGTCAGTGGACTCTGTCGATGACAGAGAAGCCTTAACCTGTTCCTCTGGGGGAAGAACTGGTACAATGTGGGGCGTCGGGGGACTTACCTGATCGGGCAGGTGAACTATGGACTCTGCTGATAGCAGAGATGATTCGACCTGTCCTGCCGGGGGCAGGGGAGCGTCAAAGTAGTCCTCAGAAGTGTCAGCGTCGGCCTCTGGAGGATCCGGNTGGAGTTTTTCCATGTTAGAAAGACCAGGGTATTTGTGTAGTTGAAAATCGATCATAGTGATGAGACTATGGACCCATTGAGGATCCCTTCGACCGGGCATGAGCTTTCTGATGAGCTTTGATATTTCCCGTAGTTTATGAAGTAGGTCTTCAGTGGTTGGACCCGTAGCCAACGAAACCTTACATACAGCAGGCTCTCTTACCAGCAACGGGGGTGAGCAGTCGGCGGTCACCTCGAGGGTGACGTCCTCTGCTGCACTCGCTGCGGCAGGAGTCTGAGGAAGAGGCTGTTCGAACGTGGGTTGACGGGGGTTGTCGCACCCACCGTCGTCCGTCAGAACTTCAGTCTCTTCCACACTGTGTATGGGTTGTGGTAGGCTGTCTAGGGGTCCACCTGAAGGGAAACCCTGTGGAGTTTTGATTAGAGGAAGAACTAGTTTCTCCCAATTGGGTGGGGAGTCGGGTCCAACGTTCTCGAACGCGGCCGCTACTGCATCTGTAGCAGTTGTGAAATCCCCTACCAATGGTTCAGCTAGTTCAGTCCATAACTGATACTCACAGTAATCTACTGTGGGGCTGAAACGCCTTGTGAGGTCTCTCCCGAAGATAAGTGGAAAATCTTCATTGTCAGCCACAAAAATGGGGTGCCTCAACTCCATCCAACCTACCTTGAGCCTGGTGAACGCCAAGGAGGTCACGGTTGTGGAGTTGGGGTAGCCTCCTGAGATCTTTAGTCTACACGGTGCCACTAGCAGTTTACCTCCGGCGCGGTCTGACGCTGCCTGGAGGCGTTCATAGAACGGACGGGACATGGTTGACACTTCTGAACCGGTATCGTAGAGGGCTTCACCTTTCAGTGAGTCCTCCAGTAAGACCGGTATGTGTGGTCTTGCGGGGTACCCCACCGGAACCATGTGACACAGGTGTTTGTACCTGTTTGGGCCGGGTGGGGAGGACTGTTGATCTTGTCCTGACCGCTCAGGTGTCCCATCAAAACACGCGGTTGACGCCGTGTACAAAGGCATGATATCTCTATCATCTGGGTCCTTTGGCCTCCTATTACGCCTGATCTCTAAGAGCTCCACTAGTTTCTGTTGAAACAAGTCGTCCTCTTTTTGAGACCTCTGCGCACTAGGGCTCCGTCCAGAGCGGTCTCTCCGTTGGGAGCTCCGGTCTGGGCGGGGACTATGATCGTAGGATCTTTGAAAGCGACCCTCTGAGGGGTCCCTTCTACCTCCCTTTTTTGATGGACCAGGGGACCACCCCCCTTTTTCCTTGGATTTGCTCCGGTCTCTCCCACGTTCATGAACGGGGGACCTGGAGTCATCACCACGGTATGGGGGTGACCTCCCTCGGTTAAAGTCGGGAGATCGGTGATGGTCTCTTTGAGACTTGACCTTATCTCGCCAGCTCGGTCCAGGTTTCTTTTTAAAGTGAACCTTGGAACCTCTAGGTCTGGCGGGTGGTGCACCCTCCAACTGTAGAGTGGGGGAGCTACTCACACTGAGAACAGAACTAACGTTACCGTTGTTATTGTTATGTGTACTTACCGGTTGAGCAACGTTTTTGAAAGCGTTGGTCGCCATTTCTCTGAGGTCGGACATACTGGTAGCACCGATGTTGACCGATACCAAGAACTGGCGGTAAGATTGATGTAGATTGGCAAAGAAAAGTTGTTTGAAGTCTTTTCCTTCTTCCATTTTTGGTTCATTTCTGAAGCCAAAATAAGCACTGAAAAGGCGAAGGTAATATGCACCTGGGTCTTCTGACTTACCCTGTTTAATGTGCATAGCTGCCCTAAAGCCGTAATCTGCTTCACCGCCGGAAAATTCCTTGGCGATGGCTTTGCACAGTCGGTCGTAATCACCAACCGTTTCCTTTGGTTGACGGTCAATGAACAGACCCACTGACAGATCAGAGGTTTCTTTAAGGATGAAGATTTTGTCTTCTAATGACATGCCAGGAAATCTATTCAAATAACACTCGAGGCTCATGAAATAAGCAGGTAGCTTACGTGGGTCACCTGGTTCTGGAATGAATTTTGTCACTCCTTTTGTGATATTGTAAATATCGAACTGGGTGACGTCTCTGCCCTTGCTGGGCTGGAGTCTGTCGGGAGGGGCTTGACTGACGGATTTGGTAACCCTTTTTAGCAGCTGAGCAGCCTCTACATCAGCGGAGGATGTGACTCTGTCTCTTACAGTAGTCCCACCTCCCTGCTGACTGGTGCTCGGCTGGGGAGAATCATGCTCGAGCCGCTTGGCAGCTTCGAGTTTGTTCTCCAAAGCGGCAAGTTTAGCTTCACTTAACCTTTGGGCTTGTTCCGCGTCGTTCCTCTCCTCAATCAGTGTTTTTGCATGATTTCTGGCGTTGTCTTTAGCCTTTTGTGCCTGT
>SSNR01000702.1:120949-141834 GCA_006937965.1 Callopanchax toddi | reverse complement strand
GAGGAACGCTAGTTCCCTAGCCTCAGGGTCAACCCTGAGGGGTAGAGCACTTCCTAAAGCAAAGGCTAGATGAGTCTGTAGGGGCAGCACCTTTTCTCTCAGAGCGCGTTCTAGAGCTTCTCTTACCATGGGGAGTGAAACCAGGTAAGGAGGGATCCGACCCATAAGAAGAGCGTCCACGGAGGCGCTACTGTCCCGATCGAAGTCGGACAGGCAAGACGTCAAGAGGTGGGTGTGAGCGTAGTCCCTTGAGACAAATGAGCGTAGTTCGTCTATTGCAGACGATGACTTCCTCATCTTCTCATTTAAGGAGTTAACGACGACTATCGTGTCGCGCTCGGACCTACCTAGAGTCTGCAGTGCCTTCCGCTGGCGGACCACATGCTTACGGAGAGAAGGGACCTCCTCCTCAAGCTCTTTGACATGGCGCTGAACCGCAGCTAAGTTGATGGAGTTGACTGCTGAGAAACCCATACTGAAAAGTGAACCTACCGCACCAGCGGCTGAAAGGAGTTCCGCTAAGAACCGTTTCACCCTGCGGTTAGACCCTGAGAGTTCTGAAGTTGTGACCGTGAACTTCTGTAACTGGTGGAGGATATGAGTGATGTCGGCCTGAGAGTGCCACATCATGGTTTGAGTCCAATTCTCCCCAGCAGCTGATAGTTCTCCAGGTCGACCTTCCAGCTTTTTGCGGCAGGCGACGTCTGGGTCAAACTTAACAAACACCTTTTGGGTCAAGAGGCGGTAGTTAGTCATCAACATGCCAGGCCGTTCCTTGAGGGCGATCCCCGAGGTCGGACCTGGGTCAAACAGGTTTCTAGAAGAAGATGTGGTAGCAGTACAAGTGATAAACACCCACACCGCCAACATCAAGAAGGTTGTCGGACCGGAGAGTCGTGCTCTTGGGCGGGACGACCTATGTGATGTCGGTTGACTGTTTGGTAGAGGTCCCTGACGGGGGCTCACCAGGGGTGTGTGTGAAGGTGTCACACCCGAATGGGTGGACTGAGGTCTGGTTGGAGCTGCAGCTGGACAGCAGCGAAGGTCAGTGGACTCTGTCGATGACAGAGAAGCCTTAACCTGTTCCTCTGGGGGAAGAACTGGTACAATGTGGGGCCTCGGGGGACTTACCTGATCGGGTAGGTGAACTATGGACTCTGCTGATAGCAGAGATGATTCGACCTGTCCTGCCGGGGGCAGGGGAGCGTCAAAGTAGTCCTCCGAAGTGTCAGCGTCGGCCTCTGGAGGATCCGGGCCTGACACTGATAGACCAGACTGAGTCAGAGGAGGATCAACCTGTGTTGTGACCCCCCTTTTCTCAGTGAGTGAGTCTGTGACTGGTGGAACAGATGCTGTCGATGGACTGACATCTGTAAGACCAGCTACCAAGTAGTGGTCCAGGATAGCCTGACGCAGACGACCGAAATCAAGTCTAACGTCCATAGGCAGACTGTATATGAACTCACTCAGAACCGAGTTCGATGAGAAGTCCAAAAGATGGAGTTTTTCCATGTTAGAAAGACCAGGATATTTGTGTAGTTGAAAATCGATCATAGTGATGAGACTATGGACCCATTGAGGATCCCTTCGACCGGGCATGAGCTTTCTGATGAGCTTTGATATTTCCCGTAGTTTATGAAGTAGGTCTTCAGTGGTTGGACCCGTAGCCAACGAAACCTTACATACAGCAGGCTCTCTTACCAGCAACGGGGGTGAGCAGTCGGCGGTCACCTCGAGGGTGACGTCCTCTGCTGCACTCGCTGCGGCAGGAGTCTGAGGAAGAGGCTGTTCGAACGTGGGTTGACGGGGGTTGTCGCACCCACCGTCGTCCGTCAGAACTTCAGTCTCTTCCACACTGTGTATGGGTTGTGGTAGGCTGTCTAGGGGTCCACCTGAAGGGAAACCCTGTGGAGTTTTGATTAGAGGAAGAACTAGTTTCTCCCAATTGGGTGGGGAGTCGGGTCCAACGTTCTCGAACGCGGCCGCTACTGCATCTGTAGCAGTTGTGAAATCCCCTTCCAATGGTTCAGCTAGTTCAGTCCATAACTGATACTCACAGTAATCTACTGTGGGGCTGAAACGCCTTGTGAGGTCTCTCCCGAAGATAAGTGGAAAATCTTCATTGTCAGCGACAAAAATGGGGTGCTTCATCTCCATCCAACCTACCTTGAGCCTGGTGAACGCCAAGGAGGTCACGGTTGTGGAGTTGGGGTAGCCTCCTGAGATCTTTAGTCTACACGGTGCCACTAGCAGTTTACCTCCGGCGCGGTCTGACGCTGCCTGGAGGCGTTCATAGAACGGACGGGACATGGTTGACACTTCTGAACCGGTATCGTAGAGGGCTTCACCTTTCAGTGAGTCCTCCAGTAAGACCGGTATGTGTGGTCTTGCGGGGTACCCCACCGGAACCATGTGACACAGGTGTTTGTACCTGTTTGGGCCGGGTGGGGAGGACTGTTGATCTTGTCCTGACCGCTCAGGTGTCCCATCAAAACACGCGGTTGACGCCGTGTACAAAGGCATGATATCTCTATCATCTGGGTCCTTTGGCCTCCTATTACGCCTGATCTCTAAGAGCTCCACTAGTTTCTGTTGAAACAAGTCGTCCTCTTTTTGAGACCTCTGCGCACTAGGGCTCCGTCCAGAGCGGTCTCTCCGTTGGGAGCTCCGGTCTGGGCGGGGACTATGATCGTAGGATCTTTGAAAGCGACCCTCTGAGGGGTCCCTTCTACCTCCCTTTTTTGATGGACCAGGGGACCACCCCCCTTTTTCCTTGGATTTGCTCCGGTCTCTCCCACGTTCATGAACGGGGGACCTGGAGTCATCACCACGGTATGGGGGTGACCTCCCTCGGTTAAAGTCGGGAGATCGGTGATGGTCTCTTTGAGACTTGACCTTATCTCGCCAGCTCGGTCCAGGTTTCTTTTTAAAGTGAACCTTGGAACCTCTAGGTCTGGCGGGTGGTGCACCCTCCAACTGTAGAGTGGGGGAGCTACTCACACTGAGAACAGAACTAACGTTACCGTTGTTATTGTTATGTGTACTTACCGGTTGAGCAACGTTTTTGAAAGCGTTGGTCGCCATTTCTCTGAGGTCGGACATACTGGTAGCACCGATGTTGACCGATACCAAGAACTGGCGGTAAGATTGATGTAGATTGGCAAAGAAAAGTTGTTTGAAGTCTTTTCCTTCTTCCATTTTTGGTTCATTTCTGAAGCCAAAATAAGCACTGAAAAGGCGAAGGTAATATGCACCTGGGTCTTCTGACCTACCCTGTTTAATGTGCATGGCTGCCCTAAAGCCGTAATCTGCTTCACCGCCGGAAAATTCCTTGGCGATGGCTTTGCACAGTCGGTCGAAATCACCAACCGTTTCCTTTGGTTGACGGTCAATGAACAGACCCACTGAGAGATCAGAGGTTTCTTTAAGGATGAAGATTTTGTCTTCTAATGACATGCCAGGAAATCTATTCAAGTAACACTCGAGGCTCATGAAATAAGCAGGTAGCTTACGTGGGTCACCTGGTTCTGGAATGAATTTTGTCACTCCCTTTGTGATATTGTAAATATCGAACTGGGTGACGTCACTGCCCTTGCTGGGCTGGAGTCTGTCGGGAGGGGCTTGACTGACGGATTTGGTAACCCTTTTTAGCGGCTGAGCAGCCTCTACATCAGCGGAGGATGTGACTCTGTCTCTTACAGTAGTCCCACCTCCCTGCTGACTGGTGCTCGGCTGGGGAGAATCATGCTCGAGCCGCTTGGCAGCTTCGAGTTTGTTCTCCAAAGCGGCAAGTTTAGCTTCACTTAACCTTTGGGCTTGTTCCGCGTCGTTCCTCTCCTCAATCAGTGTTTTTGCATGATTTCTGGCGTTGTCTTTAGCCTTTTGTTCCTGTGCTAGTTCAGTTTTTAAATCATCCATTTTGTTGTTTTGATCACGGATCATGTCTTTGTTTTCTTCAAACTGTAGTCGAAGCTGTTTTACAGTTTCTTCTAGAGCTCGTTTTTCATCCAGTAGTTTTGTATTTGCCTCAAACTCATCTGAATAGAGCCTGTTCAGAGCATAGGAAAGCCTGACTAAAGCTCCATTCTTGTTGATGGTTGGGCCTCTGTCATTTATTTTTCTACTGTCTTTAGCTTCCTCAATAACCCTGTTATGTACATCGTACGTATTAAGGTTATCGATTAAGTTCTGGAATGACTCCAGTTGATTAGACAGTGACAGTTGTTTTATGGCTTCTGTGATGTAGTCAAACGTGCCCATTGGTTCAACGTTTGCACCTTGTTGTTCTGATGAATCAGACATGGTGTATGTTGTTGAAGAAAATTTATTTTGAATGAAAATATCTGTAAATACTGGTTAAAACCTGTATTTTTAGAGTCAGAGTCTGAACGGTAATACCCTTTTACACCAGCGAGGCGCTACCGCGCCTTCAAGCCTAATGAGCGCCGAAGAAGTTATTTCCGTTTCCGGTTTTGAGCCGATCTTTTAAAACGCAAATAATTCTTAAACGGGTCACTTTTTACGGTGAAAATAGGTATATTTAGTCAGAGTGATCCTTTAGGAATGGTTTAAGATAGCTTGTGTGTTTGCGAACGCGCTTTTTGAGGGTTAGCGATCTCGCCGGGGGCGGCTAACGCTAGCTCCACTCTGAGCTGCTAACGGCGCTTTTAGCGGCGAAAATCAGCGTTTTACCCGGTAAATATTTATCGGGCTCGACGGAGTGACACTCGGTTTTGTACCCGGTTCGTTCACGTCGAGTTTTAGACGCGAGGTTGTTTGTTTTTAAACCTCGAAGTCTGACCAATATGGCGGCTAACAAGCGGCTAAGCTATGTCGGCTACCGATCTTTTAAGCGGTCGACAAAGTGTACACAAAACGTTCAAAACACATTCACAATGAAGCGTTAAGTCCTTTAAACATTCAAAAAGACAATAATGAACATCAAGTGACATGCATAAGCAGTTAACAAAGTTTTTAACTTGGTTGAGTGCTGAGGAGATTTGCTATCTGAGCTTATCTGTTACTGAGTACGTGGCTTATTTTAACAGCTTATAAGTCATAACTTAGGACATAAACTTTGCAATTAAAACTGGCTGGCTCGCCACATGTAGTGGTAATAAGTGGTCGTTTTGCCACATATAGTGTATTTAAACGCTATGTTTATTACTCACCTTCTGCTAATTCACGTACGGCCACCGAGGAATTAAACGGGAGTCTGTGGGCTCCGGACACCTGGGTTTGAACAACTGTTTGTGATAAAAGCAGGAAATTCTAGGTTCTATTAATCGCAGTGAGTAGTTATGTACCTGTTATTTGACGAATGGAAGCTGAGTCAGGAATAAATATATTCAATATTTATTATAAAAGCTGACGAACATTTGTAAACAGATTAGCATTTGAGATAGCAAGTTGATAAGCATTCACTAAGTGATAGATGTTATTAAATTGATCTTCTGAGTTTAGAACTTGAGTCTCGTGTGATATTAAGACTAAGGAGTTAGCTTAAGGGTTTGGTTATTAGGGATAAGGTGGAGAGGTTACTTTGATGAGCGACCTAGTGTTATAGGGTTAGCATTATCAAAGTAGCCTGCTTTACCAGGTCATGGATAATTACTGGACCTTGTTCCTGGATCGCGTCCGGCTGATGGGAGTTCGACGAGAAAGCGGAGATCCCCCTCGGTCGACCTGGGGCCTGACAGGTGTGTTGAACCCGCTGGCCAAGCGGAGACATCCGTGGATACAAGTCAGTGGAACCCATGGCTCGTGAGCTGGTTGCTGGCTGTCTTACCCATTCTGGTTGGATTAGAGAGGCAGGCGGATGGTTCCTGCTCTCAGGGGTAAGCAGCTTCTTCGACTGCGACGGGGCTGGACCCGTTACCGCTTGCAGTCGGCATCTATAACCCACTGTGTAGCGAGTTGACGGTGGGACGTGTCGTCTTCTCTCAGGCTAGAGAAGAACTGAGTTCTTCTGTGTGAGGCAGACAGCTGAGAGCTGTCAGTGTACGTGGACCAATCAGGGGACTCTAACAAGACACGTGACTCAGGCTCTAAAGCAGACGTCACCTCCTGTGTGAGGTGGAAAGTTTACTTATTTATCTTTAGCAAAGTAGAAATAAGTAATAATACTGATTTAACCTTTTAGCAAAGTATCAATAATACTGAAGCTGGATCAAACATTCACAATGCTGTAAGAGAAAGTGCATTAATCATTTAAGACATTTCTGTAACAGATTAAAGTATCATTTTTAGGAAGAGACACCAAGAGTCTTTATTATTATTATTATTAAAGTCCGGTGAATTCTTCCGATACGACCGTGACCTTGGAGGAATGTTGATTCAGGTTAAAACATGATAAAAGAGTCATTATAATCCGAGTTATTGGGAAGAAGATGGATTATTATTTTAGATGATCACGTAGGTCAGAGGTCAGAGGTCAAGAGCGTATATTGATCACGCTACACCTGGAATCAGCAGGATCTTTTGATTTGCTCCATTTCCTTTCAGCAGCTCTAAAGCCTGGTTTATACTTCTCCGACAGCACGTTTGCGCTCACACGTATTGACGGAGACGTTTTTGATTTTTACTTCTCCGTCAGTGTTGTGAAGCAGTTCTCCACCAGGACAGCAGACGGCGCATAACTTTTCTGCAGTAATGCCTCGGTCGACCAAAGTTTGTTTACTTCAGCTCAGTAATGGCCGACAGAGAGCGAATTTTGATCGAGTTTGAACAGATTGATCTGGAGGAACAAACAATGTTGTTAAAAAGAATGAAACAGGAGTGAGGAGACGACGGCGTCTGTTGAATGTCCGTCCGTTCAGTGAGGACGAGGCAGACGACGAGCGAATATGTAGCTCTTGTTTAACCCTTTAGGGACACTGATGGATGATATAAATGTTGTACTTCGTCTGCCAGACGTTTCTCGAGCTGATCCATATCTGCTTCACCGAGATTTTACTATTACTACTCTGTTGATACCAGCGTCAAGCCGGAAATGATCACGAGGTGTTGAGCCGACCAATCAGAGACATGCGCTCTCCGTCTTGTTCGACGGATGTTTAGAAAAGTGAGCTCGACTCCGTCCGTCCTTGCGTAGATGTCGGAGAGCTCTTGCGTCGACGTATAATGGCGTTGCGTGTCTCCGTACCGACGCAGACGGAGAAGTATAAACTAGGCTTAAGGCTACGTTCACACTGCAGCCAAAAGTGCATCAAATCCGATTTATTTCCCTCATGCGACCCATATCTGATTTTTAAAAAGACAGTCTGAACAGCACAGATCAGGTCACTTTCATATGTGGTCCTGAATCGGATACGTATCTGATGTTTTTGGAAGCGACTCCAGTCTGAACGGACACGTCACATTGAATCCGCCTCGTACGTGACTGACAGGAGACAGACCGCTAATCAGCGCCGGCGGAGGGAAACGCTCCAACACGTAGAGCTGATACTGGAGACGGAGGCAGTCGGTGGACAGACAGTCAGGTTTAGGACTTGATTAGTAATATATTACGTGACAATTCTGTTCAAGTGAACTTAGCGCCGTGGCGTGGACTCGTGTTTCTGGGATGTGCTGTGGCGGTCCCGTGTGATGAGTGATCTGATGGACTAAAATGGTTTTTAATCAAAATAACGGCGCGATGTGGTGCAGCGCTGAGGTCTCCGGTGTATTTCATCCTTAAAGAGATCTCACCGTAATCCGGCCGTGTTCAAGTCAAAGGTTAGCCAAAGCCATTTAACTTCCGTAAACAGAGTGTGTGACGTCTTGTCATCGTCTGCGCATGTGGGCCGCTTTGGGGCCGTGATTCGTTCACACTGGAGGTTGTTCGCTGTCACATTTCAGTTTACGTGTGAACAGCCAGACAAAATTCGGATTTAATTAAAAAATCAGAATTAAGACCTGCAGTGTGAGCGTAGCCTAAGAGTGGTGCTCAGAGACCAGAGGGTGTCGTTTAGCCTAGGTGTGTCAGAGAGGATGGAGCAGGTCTGGTGGATAACGGCCACACGTTGTCTAGACAGGAGCAGAGTGACTCTGTGGCATCGTTCACTTCAAGGGCAGAAAATGTACTAGAGCACCGGTTCCCAAACTTTTTTTGCTGCGCCCCCCTTCTATGTCCCAGCCGTGTTCCCAATCCCCGGATGGAGACCTTTGACATTTAAACAAATTCCTGGTACCTACGAATCATTAATGTTACAAATTTTCGATACTTTTGAGTGTTTAATAATTAAATCAGATGTAACGAGGATTACTGTGAGAGTCGCGTGTCCTACGGTCAGTAAACGCCCCTCGTATTTCCATGTGATGCTCTTATCTTGTAAAGACGGCGGGTGTGTGTGGGGGAGTGCTGATCAGATGTGTGGAAGTGAGCAGAAGGTTACTACACTGGATTAAACTGACGGTTCACTTAACTAACTGCTTAGTGTTTTTAAATTAACACCCAGCTCCGTTAGCCATTAGCTCATCAGCGGCAGAAAGTAGCGCTGCATCTTTAGTAAAAACAACAGAAACAAAGACAACGACTCACCATGGAGTTGATTAAATCAGGACACACATGGAATCAATCAGCAGAGTTGTTACAAGCTGTCAAGAAGGATTCTTTGAATAAATAATATACATTTGATGAGGTAAACAGTCCAGCAGCTCCTCGCAACATCGCCCCGGAACTAATAGTAAAAGTTATCGTCGCCTTCAAAATAAAGGTCTGCGCAAAAGAGTTCACATGATTGACAGAAAAAAGACTCGGAGTTCATCCAAATATTGTCCCACAGCTCCACACAATAATGGTATACATGTTTATTTACACATTTTTACTGAGTGGGAAAAAACCACTGTAAATGTGTCATTATTTCAAATCTCTGCATTACAGTTTTCATCTCGCGCCCCCTAGTGGCAGCTCGCGCACCCCCAGGGGTGTGCACCACAGTTTGGGAATCCCTGCACTAGAGAATACTGCAAATGTACTAAAAACCAAGTAAACCACACCTTTAAACCAGGTGACTTCACTAGAACAGCTGGTTATTTATTTAATATATGTGTGTGTGTGTATATGTATGATAAAATACTGGATTATTAAACTATTCACTGGCTGCAGCTCAGCCAAACAGAGTTTACTTTGAGTTTGTGAACTTTCAGACTGACAGAATGTTCTCAGAAGAGCCATGCTGCTTAACGCAGACGTCAGAGGACTGCATCACTTGGCCTTTTCTAACGAAGACGGAGCTCGCTGGCTTTAACGAGCTCATTAAACCCTCGGACCTCTGTCAGAACCAGAACCTCCACACTGACACGCTCATCCTAATTAAAACCTGTCACACTTGTTGCTGGAGGATGGTTGAACATCTGCTAACGAAAGTCACTAAACAGCAGAACCAGAACTTTAGAACTCAGGTTGGATTTGTACTCTGAAACGTCTGAAGTGGTTTTTACATGTCTGTAATTCTATCTCTATATTCCATCTCTATATTCTATCTCTATATTCTATCTATATATTCTATCTCTATATTCCCTGCAGCAGAGTGTACCAGTGTAAAGTAGGAGTCTAAGGCGGGCTTCAAATCCTTTAAAGTGCTTTTTCCTGTTTAGTGAATTCACACGAGGTTCGTAGATTTTTGCTTCATGTTTCAACAACAGGACTAGTATGTGGTCACCAGGTGGTTGACCTACCAGTTTAAAGGTCTTCAGATTTGAGCTCAACGATTAAATGTGTTTGTAATAAAATATAAAAGCAGTGTCACATTTTAAAGTATCCTCACTTACAGGATGACTGTTTGGTCCAAACCACCTGGTTCAGGTAAGTTAACTGAAAATCATAAACGTTGTTCGTGAACATACATGAACATTTATTCATTTGCACTAAAAACACAAAAGTAAAATCATTTAGATTTTAGGGGCCAAAACCAGTTTATGATTGCTGTTCAGGTGTGACCTGATGACTGCCTTCAACATTTCTTTAAAAAAACATTTATCATTTCTGATTAACTTGAAAATTCTGCTGCTGAAATTGAAAACATCTCTTGGTGTGAATCAGCACTTAGAGGATGAGTTCATGGACCAGAACAAACCCAGGACTTTAGAGTTTCAGGCTGATTATTCCAACCGTTTAATGCAGCTCTAATTTGGAAACATCACGTTAAAATCAAGCTCCCAGAAAACCCTGATGTTTAGAGTGGCGCTCTGTCAGGTCTTCGTCTACAGTAAGGACATCTCTGACTCTGTGAGCAGTGTGTGTCGTAGCGTCTCTGTCTCTGACTCCTCATCAGGATCTGAATCAGGATCAGGTGCACAGATGAGCTCAAACAACTGGAAACTGCTTTTCCAATCAGCTCTTTGTTTAAAGCGTCCGGCCTGGTGATGATGAGGTTCTGAGCAGGGAGGCGTTTTAACAAACATGGAGCTCAGCGGTTCTGACTGGTCCCTGCTGGCTGCACCGCCTCCATTACAGCTCCTGACAGATGGGAATCCTTAATGAGGACAGGGATGGTGCTGGTCAGAATGTGACTTGGACCGGCCCAAAGTGAGAAAGGACACCAGGAAACCAACGCTGGCTGGAAATCAAGTGGTCACCAGGATTAACCACGCTAAACAGAATGAGAGGATCTGACTGTGGTCTGTATGTGTCACTGCTCCGACAAGACCACTACACCCAGTAAGATCAGAGAAATAAAACAGAATCCCACCATCGTTTACACATCAAACCTTTAACCATCACACAGTGATTCGTTCTCATAGTTCAGTTCTACCTCTGATCAAAAATACAGCCGCTCTCACCTTTAGCTGGAAGAAGTAGGTATAGTACTTGTATTTGAACACTGTAGTGATCTCCTTAGTGATGAAGTAGTACCATGTGATGAACAGGGTTCGAGCTCCTTAACAGGTTTGTTTATTCAAAAACTGGCAGGAATGTTGAAAAAGTGACTCTTTTTGTATAAACTGATATTTTATCTGTAGACTCTTGTTTTGCTGCCGTTCTTTCGTCCTGTGGTGACCTGATCCAACTAGACCTGTTTCCTCCAGTCTGAGGTCTTATCAGACTCTAGGCCTCCAGGAGACATTTGTCTGTAAAAGGTAACAAATACCTGGGTGTCCTCTGGACGTCTGGGGCCTGGACCTCCTCCGCGTCCTCCGTGGGCCTTGGGGGCGGGTCTGTGGCTCCTCGAACTTATTATTGAATGTTTCAATAGAGAAACCTTACATAAACAAGCGCGCATATATACACACAGGTGATCACAAGGTGCTCACATAAAGACGACTCAGGTGTTTTCAGACACATTGACTGGGGCTGTGGTTGACACTGAACTCTCTTGAATCAGTCTTTACCGTATACATTCTAACAACTGTTGTGTATTCATATGCTGTTTGTTGCTGTTGTATCTTTTCTCCCTGTTGTGCTTGTTTGTGCTTTATTTACAGGTCTAGAAGTGGATTCTTCACGTCTCTTGTTCTCTTCTTTTTCTGTTTACTCCCCCCCCCCTTCTTTCTGTACCCTTCCCTTCCCCTCAGGCTCCGTGTCCATTGGGACTCAAAACACAAACCTTTAGAGGAACCGGGTTCACTACTTATTTGAGCTGCTGTATTTCCTCCTGACCTGAGTTCAGCCAGGATGAGCTGGTTTGTTAGATGACCTGTGTGTGTGTGTGTGTGTGTGTGTGTGTGTGTGTGTGTGTGTGTGTGTGTGTGTGTGTGTGTGTGTGTGTGTGTGTGATAACTCTTTACTGGCCTCCAGCAGCAGATTGAAACCCTCTGGTGCTGCTCAGCAGAGCGTAGGTTATAGAGACCGACGCTCCTCCTCTTCCTCTGATGATTGATGAATCAGCTGAACTTGGCAGAAGTGAAAATAAAACTAATCTTCTAACGATGCTGAAACTTGTAGAGCTGAAGCGTTCGTCAGCCTGACAGCGAGCTCAGAGAGTGACGAGGCATTCAGGTTCACACCGAAACCACAGCGGCGGACCAACAACACACACTCCCCACCGAGCGAGACCAGGACCACAGGAAACAGGGACGGACCGGTTCTCTGTGTCTAAACCATAGAAGTTCTGGTTCCCTCTGTGACGTCACCACCAGCGTCGGGTTTGGTTCATTTGACTGTTTCTGGAGATGAGCTCAGAGATCTATTGTATCATGTTCATCATGGAGGAGCCTCCAGAGAAACAAAGATATCCTTTATCTGATGGGTTAAAACACGACGAACGGGGAGGGGGGGCAGTTTGGTTTTATGGCAGTGATTTAAAACCGACACTAGGGGGTGCTAAAAACAAGCTAAATCTGCCTAATGTGCCTTTAAATAAAACATGGCATTGTCATGGCAACGCTGACTCAATGAATCAGTTGTCATGATCTGTAACTGAGTCAGAACGTGGGGTCTTGTCCGGGATCAGTGTGGAGGTTCTCTGTGGGGAGAACTGGTTTGTCTCAGACTGAGTCAGAACGTGGGGTCTTGTCCGGGATCAGTGTGGAGGTTCTCTGTTGGGAGAACTGGTTTGTCTCAGACTGAGTCAGAACGTGGGGTCTTGAATGGGATCAGCGTGGAGGATCTCTGTTGGGAGAACTGGTTTGTCTCAGACTGAGTCAGAACGTGGGGTCTTGAACGGGATACGTGGGGTCTTGTCCGGGATCAGCGTGGAGGATCTCTGTTGGGAGAACTGGTTTGTCTCAGACTGAGTCAGAACGTGGGGTCTTGTCCGGGATCAGTGTGGAGGTTCTCTGCCAGGAGAACTGGTTTGTCTCAGACTGAGTCAGAACGCGGGGTCTTGTCCGGGATCAGCGTGGAGGATCTCTGTGGGGAGAACTGGTTTGTCTCAGACTGAGTCAGAACGTGGGGTCTTGAACGGGATACGTGGGGTCTTGTCCGGGATCAGCGTAGAGGTTCTCTGTTGGGAGAACTGGTTTGTCTCAGACTGAGTCAGAACGCGGGGTCTTGTCCGGGATCAGCGTGGAGGATCTCTGTGGGGAGAACTGGTTTGTCTCAGACTGAGTCAGAACGCGGGGTCTTGTTTCTTTACTGTGTTTTCTTTCAAAGTTATTTTAATCTCTGTTTCTAGGTTGATCTAAAGCTGAGTTAGACTTCCTGCCTTCCTCCCTTTCAGCCAGCGCTTCTCTAAACACTAATGAATCTTCCTCTGAGGATCTAATTTGGTGCGCTAATCGCGTTCTGGTAATAAAATCATTAACTGCCGTTCCACCTGATTTCTGAATCATCTGTCAAATAAAACCACAGACAGAGCATCTGGAGGAGCCTCGAACTTTAATTAGCTCCCACATCAATGGAGGTCAAGGGGACTCCACGACTCCTCTTCTTCTCTTTATCAGCCTAAACGGCTGAGAGTCACCTGCTCGTCAGCAGTGAAAGGAGACAATTTAATCCTCAATGTGTCGACACAAAGCAGCTTCTCCTCAGAGGATTCAGACTCACGTCTCCTCACACAAAACAGGAATCAGTTCAACTCATCAGCAGCCTTCATGGAGTCCATTTAATTCACGTTACAGGTAACACGTTTAAAAGCTTAAATGTGGAAAAAATGATACATTTGCTGATTTGAATCTAAAGTTTTCTTCACTCTGATGCTGAGTCTTTATCTCTGAAGGCATCAGATCTGATACGAGGACCTCTAGAGTCTAGAAGATCCACCTCTTTAGCAGGATTAGTACGTTACTCCGAAACCTGTGCATCATATTCTGAGCATGGAAGGGGTCTGGATCAGGATTGGTCACTGGGTCTGGATCAGGGTTGGTATCTGGGTCTGAGATCAGGGTTGGTAACTGGATCTGGATTAGGGTTGGTATCTGGGTCTGGATCAGGATCGGTAACTGGGTCTGAGATCAGGGTTGGTATCTGGGTCTGGATCAGGGTCGGTAACTGGGTCTGGATCAGGGTTGGTAAAAGGGGCTGGATCAGGGTTGGTAACTGGGTCTGGATCAGGGTTGGTATCTGGGTCTGGATCAGGATCGGTAACTGGGTCTGAGATCAGGGTTGGTAACTGGGTCTGGATTAGGGTTGGTAACTGGATCTGGGATCAGGATCGGTAACTGGGTCTGAGATCAGGGTTGGTAACTGGGTCTGAGATCAGGGTTGGTAACTGGGTCTGAGATCAGGGTTGGTAACTGGGTCTGAGATCAGGGTTTGGTATCTGGGTCTGGATCAGGGTCGGTAACTGGGTCTGAGATCAGGGTCGGTAACTGGGTCTGAGATCAGGGTTGGTAACTGGGTCTGAGATCAGGGTTGGTAACTGGGTCTGAGATCAGGGTTGGTAACTGGGTCTGGATCAGGGTTGGTAACTGGGTCTGAGATCAGGGTTGGTAACTGGGTCTGAGATCAGGGTTGGTAACTGGGTCTGAGATCAGGGTGGGTAACTGGGTCTGAGATCAGGGTTGGTAACTGGGTCTGGATTAGGGTTGGTAACTGGATCTGGGATCAGGATCGGTAACTGGGTCTGAGATCAGGATCGGTAACTGGGTCTGAGATCAGGATCGGTAACTGGGTCTGAGATCAGGATCGGTAACTGGGTCTGAGATCAGGGTCGGTAACTGGGTCTGAGATCAGGGTTGGTAACTGGGTCTGAGATCAGGGTTGGTAACTGGGTCTGAGATCAGGGTTGGTAACTGGGTCTGAGATCAGGGTTGGTAACTGGGTTTGGATCAGGGTTGGTAACTGGGTCTGAGATCAGGGTTGGTAACTGGGTCTGAGATCAGGGTTGGTAACTGGGTCTGAGATCAGGGTTGGTAACTGGGTCTGAGATCAGGGTTGGTAACTGGGTCTGAGATCAGGGTTGGTAACTGGGTCTGGATCAGGGTTGGTAACTGGGTCTGAGATCAGGGTTGGTATCTGGGTCTGGATCAGGGTTGGTAACTGGGTCTGAGATCAGGGTTGGTATCTGGGTCTGGAGGACCAGTCTCCACCCCGGCTGGACTGGGACTCTTCTATAAATCCCTGACCCGTCTTACAGCAGCACTATTTCCACATCCTGCTTACAGAACCAGAACCTGCAGAACCAAGCGGTTTTGCTGCTTCACTGGTTTCTGTCCATCTGGATTGGGCGGTTTTATTAATGCTGCAGAGTTTCAGGTCCCAGCTGCTAACCTGCTGATTTGAACCTTTTTCTCTAAAATAATTTGTCTCAAATTTGTTTTATTTATCCCATTAAATCCATTAAAACCAAAACCAGGTTGGGCCAGTCTTCAGGGAGCTTCTGACTTTAATGACTTATTAAGAAATGACATCACATTGGGGCGGCACTAGCTAAGTTGGTAGAGTGTCCGGTCTGGTAACCGGAGGGGCACCGGTTCAATCCCCAGCTCTGGCTGGGTTAGACTGTCGTTGTGTCCTTGGGCAAGACACTTCACCCACCTTGCCTGTGTGAATGTGAGTGTGACTGTGTGTGAATGTTGGTGGTGGTCAGAAGGGCCGATGGTCAGAATGGCAGCCTCTCTTCTGTCAGTCTGCCCCAGGGCAGCTGTGGCTACAGACGTCTGTCGTAGTTTACCACCACCGGTGAGAATGACTGTGTGAATGAATGATACAACTCTGTAAAGCGTCTTTGAGTGACCTAGAAAAGCGCTATATAAAACTGATGCATTATTATTATGATCACTTTATTTATTTCTACACAAAATGAGGCAAAAACAGGTTTCACTTATTTGACGGTGATGGGATTTGATATTTATCAGGGTAAATGGTCTCTATACATTTAGTTTGGTTTATTAGTTATTTTTCTGTCTAGTTCTCTCTGCTGACTCACCACCTTCATGAGGTGGAGCGGTCTGAGGACCCTGGTCGTGCTAGACCACTCCTTCATTGATAAAATGATAATAATGACGTGCTCAGTAGCATTCAGCTGGATGTAACAATCTGGGTAAAGTTTGAGGTTCTGATCAATTTAACACCAGGACTTCAAAAGGTTTCAGGTTCTCTAGCTCCCTATGAGGATTGGTACGTTCCTCATAAACCTGTTAAACTGAATACACTACACACCTTCTGCCCCCTGGTGGGGGATCTACTCATGAGAGGTCCACTTTTTATTGATGTATTGTTTTCCATAGACTTATGAACTGATGTAAACAGCTGGATTTTAAATAATATGTTCTGATTATGATTACATGTATTTAATCTTTAAAAGGTTAAAAACTTAGAATACCTTTAAAAGCTTAAATATTTACATAATCAGAAAATAATGTAGATCTGACCTTCTAACATAATTTGTCTGATAAATACTTGTGATGGATCTCAAAGCCCCCCCCAGCTGTTTATGATAGCTGACAGGATGGAGACTACTCTGAGCCAGTAGTAAAGGAGCCTTTATTAAGCCTCAGAGTTTTATTATTAACGCGTTAATCTCCTCCACTGATGACGCAGCCATTAGTCCCACGCACCATGAGACGGATTCACTTCTCCACCGAGCCACATTAACCGTCCGCACACGTACGAGTGGTCCGTTTTTATTCTCCAATACTCGCTCGTCCCTGCTCTGCCCTCAACAGGATATGAAAGATGAGGAGATGATGGACGGGGAGGGCAGACACAATAGGAGTGATGGTAATCAGCTGAGCTGCTCTCAGGCCCAAATCTGATGCTTCCACTCAGGTTCAGGAGGACGAAATCAGCTTTTACTGAAGTCCACTTCCTGTTTCAGCTCAACATGTTCCTCCTAAATCCCTCAATGAGAACCAAAACCCAAAGAGAATCACAGAATGACGAGAACCAAAGCCTGATGACAACCAACCCATATGAGAACAACCCCATGAGAACCAACCTCCAATGAGAAAAACCCCTCTGAGAAAAAACCCCAATGAGAAAGAACCCCTCTGAGAACCAACCCCCTATGAGAATCAACCCCCTATGAGAACCAACCCCTATGAGAAACAACCCCCTATGAGAATCAACCCCTATGAGAAACAACCACCTATGAGAACCAACACCTATAATAACCAACCCCTATGAGAACCAACTGCTATGAGAAACAACCACCTATGAGAAACAACCGCTATGAGAAACAACCCCTTTGAGAACCAACCCCTATGAGAACCAACCCCCTATGAGAACCAACCCCTATGAGAACCAACCCCTATGAGAAACAACCCCTATGAGAACCAACCCCTATGAGAACCAACCTTTATGAGAAACAACCTTTATGAGAAACAACCCCCTATGAGACACAACCCCTATGAGAACCAACCCCTATGAGAAACAACCCCCTATGAGAAACAACCCCTATGAGAAGCAACCCCTATGAGAAACAACCCCTATGAGAAACAACCCCCTATGAGAAACAACCCCCTATGAGAAACAACCCCTATGAGAAACAACCCCTATGAGAAACACCCCCTATGAGAAGCAACCCCTATGAGAAACAACCCCCTATGAGAAACAACCCCTATGAGAAACAACCCCCTATGAGAAACAACCCCCTATGAGACACAACCCCTATGAGAAACAACCCCCTATGAGAAACAACCCCCATGAGAACCAACCCCTATGAGACCCAACCCCTCCCCTCCTGACTGAAACACCTCCCCAGGGAGGTGTCTAGGGGGCGTGTCACTGCCTGATCCGTAGCCAGGAGCACAATCTGCACATGTGCGAATGTGTTTACTTCCATTGAAGCTTTTTATGGTATTTACAGGTCAGAGACTCGTTAAGATGTTAACAGTAATAAGTATTTATTACATTTTTACAATATTGACAACGTTTCATATAATGTCAACGAAAATTAAAAGGGAGTTATGGATCAGGACGGCCCGATCCTTAAAGTCAGACGGTACAGATCAGGTCTACCTGATCGGTTCTGCGCATGTGCAAAACGAACAGTACCGAACTGAGGTATTTTACGGTAGTTACGGGTCAGAGTATCTTTTAAGGTGTTAACAAGTATATATTAAATCTATATTCATACATAATGTATTAAAATGTTTATACACGTAGGTATCCATTGTTTAAATGGTCCGAGCAGTCGAGAAAGAGGCTAAGCTGTTGGTAAAAGCTAACGGCTAACTGGGAGCTAACCGTCTCATTCAAAAGACTGGAATGTCGCTAAGTTGGCGTAGAGAGGAAGTGACGTAGAGAGGACGTGACGTAGGCTTCACGCATGTACAGAACTGATCGTGCTTCCGGGTATGGATCGGGCCTCCTGACCAGATGACCCCCCTCAGCTGGCTCCTGTCCAGGTGGAGGTTCTGTTCTACCTCAGTTCAGTTTCAACCCTTAACCTATAGAAGACAGGCGGTGATGATTAGATCAGACGTCAGCCTGACTGATGGAGAACTCTATTAGAGGCTGAATCCAAACAAAAACTATGAAGTGACAGTTAATTATTATTCATTACAACATTTTCCTGTTTTTATTTACTTTTTAATGTTTATTTACTTTTTGTACTTTACATTGTTGAAAACCTAGTAAATGTTTTTCTCACCTAAAAGAAAAAATGGCAGTAAATGTTACAGGTTTAAGCTGCAAATCAAAATACAAACAACAAACAAACATGGCCTCCTCCCCATAAAGGTTACCCCCCAACAGGGTCATGCTTTAGTGTTCTGATCATAACGGGTCCATCAGCACCAGCAGCCAATAGGATGCATAGGAAACCTTTGACCAGAAGGACCACAACCCCCAGAATGATGCACGACGGGTAAAGCAAAAATAAAAGAGAGTCCTCTGTGGGGATGTGTGCTGTTGTTCAGGTTGCCATGACGACCAGCTGACTCCCGCTGCAAACAATGCTGGGATGGAGTTGCTCAGCAACAGCAGCGACCTTCACAAGAAACCGGCGACATCATCCGAATTGTCAGGTTAAAACCACTTTAGAGGTTAAAGGTTCCAGAATAAAGACACGGTGAAACGTCTGAAGAACATCAGGAGAACTTCCAGCAGGATGCAGAATAAAAACCAGCTTCCAGCTGAAACCAGGCCAGTTAAACGTCCAGGAACCCAGGAGGTCTGTTTCACTCTTTATTCAACCAGTGAGGAAAAACTCTACAGGAAAAGACAGGAGACGTTTGAGCTTCTGCTAGGAGTTCAGCTGCACTCTGGGCTTTTAATAGGAAGAAGAATAGTTCTGTCCCATTCTGACCTGGTTCTGATCTTGTTTTGACAAAGTTCACTGACCTGGCCCTCCTCCGTCTGAAGCAGTGAGGAGGTTTCTGATCCTCCAGATGTAGATGGAGAACAGAGGAACCTCCTGACATAAAACCAGGAGCTTCTGATCCAGGAGGTGTAAGAATCCCGTCTCCTGCTCCGACCTGAAAACCGCCTCCTCCTCCGGGTTCTGCAGCAGCTCCTCCAGGACCCATAGGAGGTGTGAGGAGTTCTGGTAGCGCTCCAAAGGGAAGGTCTCCAGTCCAGAGCGCTGCTGTAACCATTACAACCAGTTAACTGGGATCAGTTCATGTTTTCATTCATCACAATAAAGTAATGTGCTTGAATTTAAACAGGTTGAAATGAGATGACCCAGGTGACCTTTACTTTCTTGCTGATTGTTGTTGTTTTATTTATGTTTATGTTTAGGGTGGGTTTTTCTGAGGAACTTTAATTTGGTGACACAGTTTGTCATAAATATTTTTATTTCCCCATAAGAAACATTTTAAATTCATCATTTACTGGATTCTTTAATATTTTGTAGCAGCAGCAGATCTGAGGTTAACACTGTAACCTTACAATCTGACACACAATTTAAGGATTTATTCATCAAAATGAAGAATATTAAAAAACACAGGTTAAAACCTAAAAACACATTTTATAATTGCAATAGAATGTATGTGGATTTACTTTAGTTATATTGTAATTGGAATGTTTTTCAGTTTCATTAGATTATAAATACTTCCTGTAAACGAGGCGACAGCCACAGATCTAAAGTGTGACTTTAAAACACAAAACAACAAACTGAGCTGCAAAACTTCACATTAAAGCAGCAACTTCGAGGTGTGTGTGTGTGTGTGTGTGTGTGGTGTGTGTGTGTGCACACGTGTGTGTGGTGTGTCAGCATCTGAAAGAGGAGAAAAACAAAGCCAGATGGCTGTCAGGTATTCAGAAACCTTCAGAGAGACGACAGAATGTAGCAACAGCTGACCTTTGACTCTGAACAAGCAAAACACAATAAAATCATTTCAGGATCAAAATCGACAGAAGTTACAATGGTTTAAAGGTCCCATTGCTCCATATTTAAATCACTTTATATTAAACAGGTGTAATCTTTGATGCCTCTAGATCAGCGTTGCACCATTAGAACTCAAAATACGCTGTCATTATTTCCTAAGGAGCAACTCAGAGATCAGAGATCAGCTGGGTTTCTCCTTATTTGGCAGCCTGGCACTTCTGCTGCAGTAGGGGGCGGTGTCCAGTAGGGGGCAGTGCCCAGTAGGGGGCAGTGTCCAGTAGGGGGCAGTGCCCAGTAGGGTGCGGTGTCCAGTAGGGGGCAGTGCCCAGTAGGGGGCAGTGCCCAGTAGGGTGCGGTGTCCAGTAGGGGGCAGTGCCCAGTAGGGGGCAGTGCCCAGTAGGGTGCGGTGTCCAGTAGGGGGCAGGGCCCAGTAGGGGACAGTGCCGTCGCGTGAAAGAGAAACGAAACTGAAACTAAACACTACACGGTCTAGGGTCAATGGCGGCGGCAGCACTGGCGTTCTCCTCACTCCAGGTGTCGTGAACGTGCATGTAGGCGGAGAATTGACCATATAAGCAAGTCCGGATCACTATGACCTCATAGCGGGCTGGAGTGAAAAAAACGGTTAGAAACCTGGGTCTGAAATAAATCAATCAATCAATCAATCAATCAATCAATCAATCAATCAATCAATCAATCAATCACATTTTATTTATAAAGCACTATTCCTGCCTGGGGCAGCTCAAAGTGCTCTACAGATTTTAAACAAAAATAAAACAATTCCATAAAAATAAAAACTGTGCCCCC
>SSNR01000702.1:92885-106911 GCA_006937965.1 Callopanchax toddi | reverse complement strand
ATAAGTAGGGTCTAGATTCCACCTTAAATCACTAACTAATATAAGTAGGGTCTAGATTCCACCTTAAATCACTAACTATTATAAGTAGGGTCTAGATTCCACCTTAAATCACTAACTATTATAAGTAGGGTCTAGATTCCACCTTAAATCACTAACTATTATAAGTAGGGTCTAGATTCCACCTTAAATCACTAACTATTATAAGTAGGGTCTAGATTCCACCTTAAATCACTAACTATTATAAGTAGGGTCTAGATTCCACCTTAAATCACTAACTATTATAAGTAGGGTCTAGATTCCACCTTAAATCACTAACTATTCTAAGTAGGGTCTAGATTCCACCTTAAATCACTAACTATTCTAAGTAGGGCTGTCTCTGTGCTGTGGTTCGTCCTAAATCCAGATTGGTTGTTCTCTAAAATGTTATGGTCATTTAAAAAATTGTTTAATTGAATAAAAACAAGCTTTTCTAAGATTTTGCATAAAAACGGTAAGTTGGATCCAGGTCTGTAGTGATTAAAACACTGGGGTCCAAATTGCTCTTCTTCAGAAGGGGCCTCACCACAGCAGTTTTAAAGGCAGCAGGGAAGACCCCCTGGAAGAGCTTCTCACTGGCTGTACTAGGAGACAGATGGACGCCGTTTTTTGCTCTTTGTGGAAGGTTTAAGGTGAGAACTCAACGTTGCAACATGATAGATAAGTCAGAAAACATGGAAAACCAGGACATGGGACCTTTAAATACGTTGAAAGGCGAGAACAAAAATGTGTACATGTGACTGTAGAGGTTAGCTAACAGCTAATATAGAGTTCTAGCTGTAGAGGTTAGCTAACAGCTAATATAGAGTTCTAACTGTAGAGGTTAGCTAACAGCTAATATAGAGTTCTAACTGTAGAGGTTAGCTAACAGCTAATATAGAGTTCTAACTGTAGAGGTTAGCCAACAGCTAATATAGAGTTCTAACTGTAAAATTAAACTAACAGGTAATATAGAGTTCTAACTGTAGAGGTTAGCTAACAGCTAATATAGAGTTCTAACTGTAAAGGTTAACTAACAGGTAATATAGAGTTCTAACTGTAAAGGTTAACTAACAGGTAATATAGAGTTCTAACTGTAGAGGTTAACTAACAGGTAATATAGAGTTCTAATTGTAAAGTTTAACTAACAGGTAATATAGAGTTCTAACTGTAGAGGTTAGCTAACAGCTAATATAGAGTTCTAAATGTAAAGGTTAACTAACAGGTAATATAGAGTTCTAACTGTAAAGGTTAACTAACAGGTAATATAGAGTTCTAACTGTAGAGGTTAGCTAACAGCTAATATAGAGTTCTAAATGTAGAGGTTAGCTAACAGCTAATATAGAGTTCTAAATGTAAGGTTAACTAACAGGTAATATAGTGTTCTAACTGTAGACGTTAGCTAACAGGTAATATAGAGTTCTAACTGTAGAGGTTAGCTAACAGGTAATATAGAGTTCTAACTGTAGAGGTTAGCTAACAGGTAATATAGAGTTCTAACTGTAGAGGTTAACTAACAGGTAATATAGAGTTCTAACTGTAGAGGTTAACTAACAGGTAATATAGAGTTCTAACTGTAGAGGTTAGCTAACAGGTAATATAGAGTTCTAACTGTAGAGGTTAACTAACAGGTAATATAGAGTTCTAACTGTAGAGGTTAACTAACAGGTAATATAGAGTTCTAACTGTAGAGGTTAGCTAACAGGTAATATAGAGTTTCTTACTGTAGAGGTTAGCTAAGGTTTAAGGTTCATTGAATTAACAGAGTGATTAGTAATCTTTTAGGTTATGACTTCTGTCTTTTCTCGTCTTCACACAGATGTCCTCTAAAAAATCTGACTAGAGGACACATTATTCCTAACGGACAACTCTCTCTGATAAAAATTGAGACCTTTATGTGATAATGTGAGTTTCTAATGGTGTGTGATCCTTCTCTCATTTAACAAAAACTTATAAGAGCAGAGGTAGTTGGACTGCTTTATGTCTGACAGCCTGGTAAAAGGAAACCTGATATATTCTAGTTTAATTCCACACCTGTCAGGTGAACACGTGGCTGAGAAATGAATGAAGCCGTGAGGCGAGTCTCAATGAGAACCGGAGATCAATAAGTGAACCAGATACCTGCAGGGCCTTTGTGACAGAGTGACCACCTGAGAAGGAGACAGAAACCATTGTCTGAAATTAAAATCTGAAATCAAAAACCTTCCTGTACCTTCAAAATTCAACCAAAATATTAACTATAAGAACATCATGATGTAGCAGGGTCATGGTCAAAACACAACAACGGAGCTGAAAATACCTGACAGAAATAGATTAAAAGCAAATATACTAGAAAAAACCTGGAGAGTTTTTGATGTAATTCTCTGGAATAAAGTTTAAAACTGAGCAGAAATAACTCAACTGTTTACAAAGATAAATAAAATAAATTAAAGATGTTTGAGAACAGAAGGCAAATATCTCATATATTTACAGGACAGAGATCTAAACATTCTCAACACACAAGTAAATGGCAAAACTACTGTCACAAAACAAAACAACTTCTTATTGACATTAAAACATTATAGGGAAAAGTTCCATACAGACTTTAAAATGTTTTAATCATAAAATGAGGGAGTCAAAATCTGCAGTTTGTTATCGTTTCTGAGCCAAAGAGAAAAAATCGGGACATCGACTTTAATTTTGAACAGGTGTGAATGAATCCAGATGATTGTCACTACCAGCTCGTCTGATCACAATGGGCTTTTTGATCCTGGCCCTAAAACATACAGGGACTCATGTCCCAATCAAAGAAATCCACAAGAATGTTTCTTTACTTCCTAAAGTCTTAAAAACCTTCAACCATCAGAGAAAAGATCTAGGAATCAACAGAACGCTGTGTTTTCACATCACAGCTGCTGTTTGTCCCACTTTCATGAAACGGCTGCTTTGATCCAGCACATTGTGTTGACAGCGCTCTATGAAATAATGTGACAGTGGATAATTACTCTGTCACATTTGGACCAAACATCACCACTAAATCCAATAAACAAACCCAGAGCTGGAGAGAAGAAAACAACCAGATAGTTACTGTCAATAACGGTCATCAGGGTCATTCTGAGGTGGAGTTTTACCAGTTATCTCTCGACAGTAAGACCACGCCTATCGCTAAGGTCACTCAAAATGGGCGGAGTCTATAGAAACAGGAAATAGTCCTCTGACTGGTGCAAAACTCTCACTGGAGAACTAAACTGCAAAACTAAAGGAGAAACACAGGATGTGGCCTAGAGGGTAAGACATGATGTGGCCTAGAGGGTAAGGGATGATGTGGCCTAGAGGGTAAGGGAGGATGTGGCCTAGAGGGTAAGGGAGGATGTGGCCAAGAGTGTAAAGGAGGATGTGGCCTAGAGGGTAAGGGATGATGTGGCCTAGTGGGTAAGGGATGATGTGGCCTAGAGGGTAAGGGATGATGTGGCCTAGAAGGTAAGGGATGATGTGGCCTAGTGGGTAAGGGATGATGTGGCCTAGACGGTAAGGGAGGATGTGGCCTAGTGGGTAAGGGATGATGTGGCCTAGACGGTAAGGGATGATGTGGCCTAGTGGGTAAGGGAGGATGTGGTCTAGTGGGTTAGGGAGGATATGGCCAAGAGAATAAGGGAGGATGTGGCCTAGAGGGTAAGGGAGGATGTGGCCTAGAGGGTAAGGGAGGATGTGGCCTAGAGGGTAAGGGATGATGTGGCCTAGTGGGTAAGGGATGATGTGGCCTAGTGGGTATGGGAGGATGTGGCATAGAGGGTAAGGGAGGATGTGGCCTAGAGGGTAAGGGAGGATGTGGCCTAGTGGGTTAGGGATGATGTGGCCTAGTGGGTTAGGGATGATGTGGTCTAGTGGGTTAGGGATGATGTGGCCTAGTGGGTTAGGGATGATGTGGTCTAGTGGGTAAGGGATGATGTGGTCTAGTGGTTTAGGGAGGATGTGGTCTAGTGGGTTAGGGAGGAGTTGGCCTAGTGGGTTAGGGAGGATGTGGCCAAGAGAATAATGGAGGATGTGGCCTAGTGGGTTTGGGAGGATGTGGTCTAGTGGGTTAGGGAGGATATGGCCAAAAGAATAAGGGAGGATGTGGCCAAGAGAATAACGGAGGATGTGGCCTAGTGGGTAAGGGAGGATGTCGCCTAGAGGGTAAGGGAGGATGTGGCCTAGTGGGTAAGGGAGGATGTGGCCTAGAGGGTAAGGGAGGATGTGGCCTAGAGGGTAAGGGAGGATGTGGCCTAGAGGGTAAGGGATGATGTGGCCTAGTGGGTAAGGGAGGATGTGGCCTAGAGGGCAAGGGAGGATGTGGCCTAGTGGGTAAGGGAGGATGTGGCCTAGAGGGCAAGGGAGGATGTGGCCTAGTGGGTAAGGGAGGATGTGGCCTAGAGGGTAAGGGAGGATGTGGCCTAGTGGGTAAGGGAGAATGTGGCCTAGTGGGTAAGGGAGGATGTGGCCAAGAGAATAATGGAGGATGTGGCCTAGTTGGTTAGGGATGATGTGGTCTAGTGGGTAAGGGAGGATGTGGTCTAGTGGTTTAGGGATGATGTGCCCTAGTGGGTTAGGGATGATGTGGTCTAGTGGGTAAGGGATGATGTGGTCTAGTGGTTTAGGGAGGATGTGGTCTAGTGGGTTAGGGAGGAGTTGGCCTAGTGGGTTAGGGAGGATGTGGCCAAGAGAATAATGGAGGATGTGGCCTAGTGGGTTTGGGAGGATGTGGTCTAGTGGGTTAGGGATGATGTGGTCTAGTGGTTAAGGGAGGTTGTGGCCTAGTGGGTAAGGGAGGATGTGGCCTAGTGGGTAAGGGAGGATGTGGCCTAGTGGGTAAGGGATGATGTGGCCTAGTGGGTAAGGGAGGATGTGGCCTAGTGGGTTAGGGATGATGTGGCCAAGAGAATAAGGGAGGATGTGGTCTAGAGGGTTAGGGATGATGTGGTCTAGTGGGTTAGGGATGATGTGGTCTAGTGGGTTAGGGAGGATGTGGTCTAGTGGGTTAGGGAGGATGTGGCCTAGAGGGTAAGGGATGATGTGGCCTAGAGGGTAAGGGATGATGTGGCCTAGTGGGTAAGGGAGGATGTGGCCTTGTGGGTAAGATGTGGCCTAGTGGGTTAGGGATTATGTGGCCTAGTGGGTAAGGGAGGATGTGGCCTAGTGGGTAAGGGAGGATGTGGCCAAGAGAATAATGGAGGATGTGGCTTAGTTGGTTAGGGAGGATGTGGCCTAGTGGGTTAGGGAGGATGTGGCCTAGTGGGTAAGGGAGGATGTGGCCTAGTGGGTTAGGGATGATGTGGCCAAGAGAATAAGGGAAGATGTGGCCTAGTGGGTTAGGGAGGATGTGGCCTAGTGGGTAAGGGAGGATGTGGCCTAGAGGGCAAGGGAGGATGTGGCCTTGAGGGTAAGGGAGGATGTGGCCTAGAGGGTAAGGGATGATGTGGCCTAGTGGGTAAGGGAGGATGTGGCCTAGAGGGCAAGGGAGGATGTGGCCTAGAGGGTAAGGGAGGATGTGGCCTAGTTGGTAAGGGAGGATGTGGCCTACTGGGTAAGGGAGGATGTGGCCTAGTGGGTAAGGGAGGATGTGGCCTAGTGGGTTAGGGATGATGTGGCCTAGTGGGTAAGGGAGGATGTGGCCTAGTGGGTAAGGGAGGATGTGGCCAAGAGAATAATGGAGGATGTGGCCTAGTTGGTTAGGGATGATGTGGTCTAGTGGGTAAGGGAGGATGTGGCCTAGTGGGTTAGGGATGATGTGGTCTAGTGGGTAAGGGAGGATGTGGCCAAGAGAATAACGGAGGATGTGGCCTAGTGGGTTAGGGAGGATGTGGCCTAGTGGGTAAGGGAGGATGTGGCCTAGAGGGCAAGGGAGGATGTGGCCTAGAGGGTAAGGGATGATGTGGCCTAGTGGGTAAGGGATGATGTGGCCTAGAGGGTAAGGGAGGATGTGGCCTTGTGGGTAAGGGAGGATGTGGCCTAGTGGGTAAGGGAGGATGTGGCCTAGTGGGTAAGGGAGGATGTGGCCAAGAGAATAATGGAGGATGTGGCCTAGTTGGTTAGGGATGATGTGGTCTAGTGGGTAAGGGAGGATGTGGCCTAGTGGGTTAGGGAGGATGTGGTCTAGAGGGTTAGGGAGGATGTGGCCTAGTGGGTAAGGGATGATGTGGCCTAGTGGGTAAGGGAGGATGTGGCCTAGTGGGTATGGGAGGATGTGGCATAGAGGGTAAGGGAGGATGTGGCCTAGAGGGTAAGGGAGGATGTGGCCTAGTGGGTTAGGGATGATGTGGCCTAGTGGGTTAGGGATGATGTGGTCTAGTGGGTTAGGGATGATGTGGTCTAGTGGGTTAGGGATGATGTGGTCTAGTGGGTTAGGGATGATGTGGTCTAGTGGGTTAGGGAGGATGTGGCCTAGTGGGTAAGGGAGGATGTGGCCTAGAGGGTAAGGGAGGATGTGGCCTAGTGGGTAAGGGAGGATGTGGCCTAGTGGGTAAGGGAGGATGTGGCCTAGTGCGTTAGGGAGGATGTGGCCTAGTGGGTTAGGGAGGATGTGGCCAAGAGAATAAGGGAGGATGTGGTCTAGTGGGTTAGGGATGATGTGGTCTAGTGGGTAAGGGAGGTTGTGGCCTAGTGGGTAAGGGATGATGTGGTCTAGTGGGTTAGGGATGATGTGGCCTAGTGGGTAAGGGAGGATGTGGTCTAGTGGGTTAGGGAGGATGTGGCCTAGTGGGTTAGGGAGGATGTGGCCTAGTGGGTTAGGGAGGATGTGGCCAAGAGAATAATGGAGGATGTGGCCTAGTGGGTTAGGGAGGATGTGGTCTAGTGGGTTTGGGAGGATGTGGCCTAGTGGGTTAGGTAGGATGTGGTCAAGAGAATAATGGAGGATGTGGTCTAGTGGGTTAGGGATGATGTGGCCTAGTGGGTAAGGGAGGATGTGGCCTAGTGGGTAAGGGAGGATGTGGCCTAGTGCGTTAGGGATGATGTGGCCTAGTGGGTTAGGGAGGATGTGGTCTAGTGGGTTAGGGATGATGTGGTCTAGTGGGTTAGGGATGATGTGGCCTAGTGGGTAAGGAATGATGTGGCCTAGTGGGTAAGGAATTATGTGGCCTAGTGGGTTAGGGATGATGTGGTCTAGTGGGTTAGGGAGGATGTGGTCTAGTGGGTTAGGGATGATGTAGTCTAGTGGGTTAGGGATGATGTGGCCAAGAGAATAAGGGATGATGTGGTCTAGTGGGTTAGGGAGGATGTGGCCAAGAGAATAAGGGATGATGTGGCCTAGTGGGTTAGGGATGATGTAGCCTAGAGGGTAAGGGATGCTGGTGTGTCTTCAGGGTCTCAGATGACGGGACTAACTCGTTGATCAACCATCTAGGAAGCAACTGCCATGCTTTGTTTGTAGCCTCACCATGACTGTTAGCTAACGTTTGTGAGGATGAGCGCTCTAAGTGCGGGGTGGGCTCAGGTAGACAAAGGTGCTCTGATTGGCTCTGTCCTCTAGAGAGGAGTGGTCTTTTCAGGGGAAAGATTTAGAAACCACCCGTTTTAGCATTAGCTCAGAACACATTTCCCAAAAAAGAGGAAGTGAAAACGATGAAAATATTTGAACACTTTTGGGTCTCGGACACAGTATTTGGGACTGATCTGACTTTTAGAAGATCTCTAGAAAGTAGATTTTTAATAATATGGGACCTTGAAAGCCTGTTTAAATTCATCCTGTCAGTCCAGTTCCTTCAGACCCACCAACAGATCAGTTTGGTCCTGCAGGAGCTAACGCTGATCTGAAATCAGTCATTAACATTTTGTTAGTACACTTAAAGGCACACTAGGCAGATTTAGCTTGTTTTTAGTGCCCCCTAGTGTCTGTTTTAAATCACTGTCATAAAACCAAACTGTCCCCCCTGTTTGTCGTGTTTTCATTCATCAGATAAAGGTTTTCTTTGTTTCTCTGGAGGCTCCTCCATGATGAACACGATACACTAGATCTCTGAGCTCTGATCTATGATGTCAGTGTCTTCAGCTCGTCTGTCCTCAGCAGGTTCTGAGGGGGAACATGGATTGATGTTAGACTGCTTCTAACGAGATACGTGACTTTGTGAGACTTCCGGGCACCAGACCAGAGACTCAGAAGTTACAAACGTGGTATTCTGGATCCAAGAGTGACTTCTCATGAAGCTGTAAAGGGTTAGATTAGCACAGACTGGCTCAAGGATTTAAAAAATGAAAAAGTGACTTCGTGTGACTTTAAGGAGAGAAGTGGAAAAGTCCTATGAGATAAGCCCGGGGCACACAGACGACAGATACGTTATATCACGGAATCACCGCGGTCTTTTGGGTTCACAGGACGCGCTACGCAGCTGAAGGCTTCTTGTGAAATCATCGTTTAAAGCCGTAAAAGCCGCGTCGCTTGAAATAGAATCGGATCCTATATTTAGCGCTTCTGCACGGACCGGCGTTTCTGGGACACTTTGTTGCGCTATCCGTGTAGCCACTCTCTGTAACTAAAAGTGTTTTTTTAATAACGGCGCGGGTGCAACACATCCGTCCTCTGTGTGCCCCAGGCTTACTGGAATAATACTTCAGACAGACATGGCTGATGAAAGGCTGAGCAGGAAAATCCCCTTAATGAGTCGCTGCTGCATTTATAAAGTTAGACTAATAACAGCTGATCAGTGCTGCTAATTCAACTCTACACTGAAGAGGATTAATGAGATGTTTGATTTCTAATTCACCTGTAAAGAAACAAAACATGTTTAATGAGATCCAGAGAGGAGTAACATGGAGATAAACAGGAGGAAAAAGACCAGAAAGAAAAGAGCAAAATGGGTTCAGTTAAAATGTTAAAAGGCAATCAGACATAAATAAGATGAGAAACAGAGGCTGGGCATCGCTGCAGAGGAACGAACAAAGAGAGGAGCAGCCAGGAGGAGGAGGAGGAGTGAAGGCGAAGCCACAAAGAGCTCATAATGAAGCTGTGAGCAGCTCCGAGTGTGAAGGGCAGTAATTTAGTCGTCAAGGACGTGGATGGATTCTCCATCTGAGTGGAATCAAAGCCTCCAGCAGGAGCACTGACGGACAGAAAACATCGGAGTTTACCCTGCAACAACCCACACACACACACACACACACTCAGCTCCCACTGAAAACCTCCAGAGGGAGGAGACCAGGAGGCCTCGTCCACCTGATGAGGAAGAGCAGCTCCTCACCCAGTAAGCCCAGTCCTTCATCAGGATGCAGCTGGTCCAGCTCACTACCACACACTACAGCTCACCACAGTTCACTACAGCTTAAAAAGCAGCTGAAGACCCAAATATTTTAAACTGCTTTTAAAGAACTATTTTATGTTCTCTTGTTGTTTAACGATTTTGATATGTAATGATATTTTGTTTGTTTTGTCACTTTGTGATTTTTTTCTGTGAAAGGTGATATAAAAAAACTTTACTTACTTTACTTACAGCTCACCACCATTCACTACAGCTCACCACCGTTCATTACAGCTCACCACCGTTCACTACAGTTCACCACCATTCACTAAAGCTCACCACCGTTCACTACAGTTCACCACCGTTCATTAAAGCTCACCACCGTTCACTACAGCTCACCACCGTTCACTACAGTTCACCACCGTTCACTAAAGCTCACCACCGTTCATTACAGCTCACCACCGTTCACTACAGCTCACCACCATTCAGTACAGCTCACCACCATTCACTACAGCTCACCACCGTTCATTACAGCTCACCACCGTTCACTACAGCTCACCACCGTTCACTACAGCTCACCACCGTTCACTACAGCTCACCACCATTCACTACAGCTCACCACCATTCATTACAGCTCACCAACGTTCACTACAGCTCACCACCGTTCATTACAGCTCACCACCGTTCATTACAGCTCACCACCATTCATTACAGCTCACCACCGTTCATTACAGCTCACCACCGTTCATTACAGCTCACCACCGTTCATTACAGCTCACCACCATTCACTACAGCTCACCACCATTCACTACAGCTCACCACCGTTCCTTACAGCTCAACACCATTCACTACAGCTTACCACCGTTCATTACAGCTCACCACCGTTCATTACAGCTCACCACCATTCACTACAGCTCACCACCATTCACTACAGCTCACCACCGTTCATTACAGCTCACCACCATTCACTACAGCTCACCACCGTTCATTACAGCTCACCACCGTTCACTACAGCTCACCACCGTTCATTACAGCTCACCACCATTCACTACAGCTCACCACCATTCACTACAGCTCACCACCATTCACTACAGCTCACCACCGTTCATTACAGCTCACCACCATTCACTACAGCTCACCACCGTTCCTTACAGCTCAACACCATTCACTACAGCTTACCACCGTTCATTACAGCTCACCACCGTTCATTACAGCTCACCACCGTTCATTACAGCTCACCACCATTCACTACAGCTCACCACCATTCACTACAGCTCACCACCGTTCATTACAGCTCACCACCATTCACTACAGCTCACCACCATTCCTTACAGCTCAACACCATTCACTACAGCTTACCACCGTTCATTACAGCTCACCACCGTTCACTACAGCTCACCACCGTTCATTACAGCTCACCACCATTCACTACAGCTCACCACCATTCACTACAGCTCACCACCGTTCATTACAGCTCACCACCGTTCATTAAAGCTCACCACCGTTCACTACAGCTCACCACCGTTCACTACAGTTCACCACCGTTCACTACAGTTCACCACCGTTCACTACAGCTCACCACCGTTCACTACAGCTCACTACAGATCATCATAGTTCACTACAAAACACTACAACTCACTACAGCTCTGAGATCGATTTTCTCGTCTTTGTTTCTCGGTTGCAGTCCGACACTAACGTCCTCTGGCAGCATGTTGTTTCTCTCTCAGTGTGTGCTGACAATCTACTGCTCCAGCTGACAGGAAGTCGATGGGATTTCATTCCAGTCTGAGTTGATGTGTTGACATCTTGACTGTAGAAGGGAGCTTTGTCTCATTCACAGAGAAAAAAGACTGGTATTGTCTGGTCATTTATTTTAGTTAAATGTTCTCCTGCAGGTGGTGTTTGGACTGGAGGAGGTGGACGTGACAGTAGGTGTGATCAGATATTGATAAGAGCCCCTCTGGAGGGATGAACAGATTTAATGTGCTGTCATTTTTTACTGCTGGTGTTCTCGCTTCTCGCTGCAGCTCTAAATAAACGGCTGCTTTTCTAAAACACGACTTCCCTTCAGAACAGCTGAAGAGATTGTTTTCCACCATCCTCTGAGTTTATTCCTCCCAAAGTTCAATGTGTGATGGATTCATGAAGCTTTGAAGTTTTAAATTCACCAGGAAAAACTCTGTTGTTTACTGAGGCTGTTATAAGTCAAAAGTTTACAAAAATGAGACCTGAATATTCTCTAAGCTCTGTGTTGAAAAATCAGTGATATCACTCCAAGTGGGTGGAGTCTCTGGGAACAGGAAGTTGTTCTCTGACCAGAGCCATACTCATGGTCCTGCTGGTCCACTTTAGAACAGCTACAAGGACCTTAATGAGTTACCTGATTAACAGCATTAATAAACTACTTCTGTGTCGGTGTTTACCGGAGAGAGGGAGGGGGCGAGGGAGCAAACGGTGAGCGGAGGAAAACAGAGAAGAAAAGTTTTTAAACGTGTTAAAGTGAGGCTGTTCTAACACCGCATCCCAACGGGGCGACACCCAGACCTGGACCCAGTCAGCTCCACTCTGCTCCAGGTGGATTTTATGAAATGTTGACAACTTTGGGGACACAGTAACTGTCTGTTGAGTACCTATGTCTGAAGGACAGAAGGACAGGAGACATTGACCTAAACAGACACCCGAGGTTTCATTTAGCCCTAAAAGTTTTTATATTGAATCATCTTTAATAAATCAACACCTCTCTTCTTTAAACTCTACAGAACTGATGATTCACGGCCATCATTCATCTGAGCACCACCGAAGTCCCCCCTCCCCTCCCCTCCCCTCTCCGCTCACCGTCAGGTCAAAGGTCAGGTTTCTCTTGAATCCACTGTTTCTGCTGCCTGGTGTTTTTCTGCCTGAGCTGTGAGATTATGATTATGTGCTTTTCAAGGTCTTTTATTTTGTTCTTAATGAGAAACTAATCTGCTGTGAATCACGGTTGAGTCGGCAACAGGGAATTCATTCAGCAGCTCAGAGCAGTCAGACACAACTGTTACTCAGTGTCATTTAAGAGGATTCATTTAGACGTAACACCTGAGCATCGGAGACGCTCACTCTGCTCATCCATGATGACATTTTATTCTACCTCTCTGTCCACATTCTCTCAGAAAACATGGCTGCATACAGAAAGCCCTGCTGTCAGGTGGAGGTCAGAAGTCCCTTCAATCCACCAGCAGCTCCAGGAGACACCCTGAGATCCAATTGACCTCTTCTGACCGTGTCCTGATGGGCCAGAGAGCATCTCAGAGGACACACGTCTGTCCTCAGTCCACTTAGATCAGATCAAGGGTCCACTCAGAATGAAGTCTGGATCCACGTGAAAACCAAAGGTTTGTTTATCACAGCTGGACGAGTGGACGGTGTCAACAGCTGTTTCCACACAAACGACAACAGGAACATTACTGATGGTTTGTCTTTTAATTCTTTTGACTTATTTGTTTAATCCTGCTTTGTTTTATTTATCTGTAAAGCATCTTGGAGTTGTTAAAAGTGCTTTATAAAACTTCTGCATTATTAATCTGGAAGCTTTGTGCTAAACACCGTTAGCTTTGAAATGGATATTATTTTGATCATCTGCACAAAGATGTGTTAGATGATCTAAAGTAGTAATATCTAATCCATAGCTTTTATTTTGCTAGCTTCAATCGCAGACATAAAGCTCTGGATGACTGCTGGAGAATTTGACTTTTTGCCCTCCAGTGACTGTGCTTGTGCGCACGTACCCGGATGAAAACATCAACACATGAGGGGTCTATAGGACCAGCATCCTGCTCCAACACAGCTGGTTCAATCAAAAGACCTCCTCAGCAGCCTGACTTAACCCAGAGAAACATCGAAAACCTGGAGAGTAGAGGCCTTAAGGACTGGACCGGATCAGACCAGACTGAACTGGATCAGACCAGCCCTGGATCGGATCAGACCAGACTGGACCGGATCAGACCAGACTGAACTGGATCAGACCAGACTGGACCGGATCAGACCAGACTGGACCGGATCAGACCAGACTGGACCGGATCAGACCAGACTGAACTGGATCAGACCAGACTGAACCAGATCAGACCAGACTGAACTGGATCAGACCAGACTGGACCGGATCAGACCAGACTGAACTGGATCAGACCAGACTGAACTGAATCAGACCAGACTGGACCGGATCAGACCAGACTGGACCGGATCAGACCAGACTGAACTGGATCAGACCAGCCCTGGATCGGATCAGACCAGACTGGACCGGATCAGACCAGACTGGACCGGATCAGACCAGACCTGGACCGGATCAGACCAGACTGAACTGGATCAGACCAGAAGGAACTGGATCAGACCAGACTGGACCAGATCAGACCAGACTGAACTGGATCAGACCAGACCTGGACCAGATCAGACCAGACTGGACCGGATCAGACCAGACTGAACTGGATCGGATCAGACCAGACTGAACTGGATCAGACCAGACCTGGACTGGATCAGACCAGACTGGACCAGATCAGACCAGACTGAAGTGGATCAGACCAGACTGAACCGGATCAGACCAGACTGAACTGAATCAGACCAGACTGAAGTGGATCAGACCAGACTGAACCGGATCAGACCAGACTGAACCGGATCAGACCAGACTGAACCGGATCAGACCAGACTGAACTGGATCAGACCAGACCTGGACCGGATCAGACCAGACTGAACTGGATCAGACCAGACCTGGACCGGATCAGACCAGACTGGACCGGATCTGACCAGACTGAACTGGATCAGACCAGACCTGGACCGGATCAGACCAGACTGGA
>SSNR01000702.1:85385-87885 GCA_006937965.1 Callopanchax toddi | reverse complement strand
ACACACACAGTCATACAGAGACACACACACTCGTACACACACACAGTCAGACACAGTCACACACACTCGTACACACACAGTCAGACACACTCGTAAACACACACACAGTCAGACACAGTCACACACACTCGTACACACACAGTCAGACACACTCGTACACACACACACAGTCAGACACAGTCACACACACTCGTACACACACAAAGTCAGACACAGTCACACACACAGTCAGACAGTCACACACACTCGTACACACACAGTCACACACAGTCAGACACACAGTCACACACACACACTCATACACACACACAGTCAGACACAGTCACACACACTCGTACACACACAGTCACACACACTCGTACACACACAGTCAGACACACTCGTACACACACACAGTCATACAAAGTCACACACACTCGTACACACACAGTCAGACACAGTCACACACACACTCGTACACACTAGGGGTGGGAATCTTCAGGGTCCTCACGATTCGATTTGATTACGATTCAGAGAGCTGCGATGCGATTATAAAACGATTATTGATGAAAGATGTATTGTTCTTCCCCCTCACCTTCCTGCCATGTGACTATGAGGTACTATTAAAGCATTTGTAATAACCCGAGATGATTTTACTTCCATTATCTTTAATTATTTAATAATAATTTTATTATTAAAACATAGCAGTGTTTAAATGTGTAACTATAAGTTTAAATACAGTCCCTCCAGGAAGGTGTGTGGTTTTTGTGATGGTTTCATCCTAAAATGACTGATTTGCAAAACATTCTTCAAAAGTTGTGGTCAAAGTTGCAGTTTTTTTCAATAATTTTTTGTTTAAGGTTTTATTTTTATATGCACACACTGTATGCGCCGTTTCATCATAATATAAAGACTACAAGATGCTGTAATCACCATGACGACAGAGCTGACTATCTCAGCATCACTCAGGCGTTACAGCGTGAGCGGCTCGTTTTACTTTCACTTTTAGACGTTCACCTCAAAGGTTCACTGGTTCAGCAGGAAGAGGTTCCTCGTGATCGCTCACTGGATACACACATCACGTGGTTGTTCGCATGTTAAAAAAACGACGTTCAAAGGATTTCACGTTAGTTCACGCTGACGCCCCGGTCCTATTTTCTCACGGAGTAGCAAAACCGCCAACTCAGCACAGTTTAGGACACAGATCAGTTCTTTTTAAACAAAGTTTCTCACATTGACCGAATACGGACTTTAAACAGAACTCACCTCGTCTCTTTCAGCACTCGTACCAGACCCCCCAGCCGCGGACCCTCTGCTCCTCTCTGTTCAGCCAAGCGAATATTTTCGTGTATAATCCATCACATGATGTTTGGTTCAGAACTGCTTCTACCACTCTTGTGTAACTCGCTCGTATTTTAGCCGTAACCTATTATAGAATCTGGCCGGTGCGTTTAGCGGCTCGACTCAAAAGCAGGAAGTAAACACAGCTCGAGGCAACGGGGATTGGTCAAAACTTTTTCAAATGGCGGTGATTGGTCAAAAAAGAAGGTGACGCACGACAAACGCCAAGATGATTGGTCAGATTTGGGAGGAAAGTTGCGGTGATTGGTGAAATTCCAAGGCCGCAAACATTAATAATAGAATCGAATTTTTATATTTTTCAATCGATTGATAATCGTTCCTGTCTGCATCTTGATGCATCGAAAAAACGAGTTTATCTCCCACCCCTAGTACACACACACACACAGTCAGACACAGTCACACACACTCATACACACACAGTCACACACAACGGGAACTGAGCAAAATGAAACATATGCAATGAGATTTCTGATGAGAAAAACAGGCATTCCAGCAATTAGTCAAGGCCACGCATCACATATGGAATTAACAGTTGCGAGCTGCAGCGCTGTCACTTCAGTCTGACTGAAAAAAAGGTGTGTGAGGGGAAGAGAGTGGTATAACAGAAAGTTCAGAGGTAAGCAATAAATACCGGTAATAATAGTAAATGCACTTATATGCCACAAAACCATGGTTTATATATATTTTTATTTTAAAAAATGTTTAATACTTTGTTATTTTCTCTCAGAAAATACATGTACATGTAATTTATACATACATATAATATGTATATTTATATATACATACATACATACACGTAATTTATTAGAGTACTCGATTAATCGATAAAAGATTCAATAGAGTACTCGATTACAAAAATATTGGATAGCTGCAGCCCTAATCCAGATAGCTGCTTTAATGGTGGAAATGTTGGTTAGAGTAGGTTTGTGTTGTGTTTTAGTCAAATTACAGACAGAAACACTATTAATTAAAGGAGGACCTGAGAAAAGGGCTTTGTTAATGGTTCACGTTTTGTGTTTTATTTTTAAGAGGCCTCATTTTTTATTGGCTTTATCAATTAATTGTTGAAAAATGAGACATAAAACAAAAGCAAAATTTTTATTGCAAATTTAGCTTTTATAAGGAACAACCTGCTTGTCTGAACCATAAAGAAGTACGT
>SSNR01000702.1:29772-53123 GCA_006937965.1 Callopanchax toddi | reverse complement strand
GTTTAGAGGATTAGTCGAGTTTAGAGGATGATTCGAGTTTAGAGGATGAGTCGAGTTTAGAGGATGAGCCGAGTTTAGAGGATGAGACGAGTTTAGAGGATGAGCCGAGTTTAGAGGATGAGCCGAGTTTAGAGGATGAGTCCAGTTTAGAGGATGAGTCGAGATTAGAGGATGAGCCGAGTTTAGAGGATGAGACGAGTTTAGAGGACCACTGGTTTCTTTTTTCTTGGATGAAAAAATGTTCACCTGTCTGTTTATTTCTCCTGAAAATAGTTTGCTTTCTGGATCCTTTTTCGCCGCCAGCTGCCATGATTGACACCCATCAATCCTCCTTCCTGTTCCTCCGTTAATAAAACTCCAGTTATTCTGTCAGAGGATTCAACGGTGCTGCGTTAATAAGCCAACACCCAACAGCGATCAGAGAAAAACTCCACCTTCTCCTCTGTTAACGGAAAAACAGAGGACCACAAACCGCCTGCAGCCACTGCTCACTCACCACCCAGATGGGATAAATGCGTCTCCGTCAGCTCCTTCTCACTTTCATCTCCATATCTGAGCTGCCAGGACGAGTCATGACCGCAGCAGGACGAGGCGGCGGGGGACTTTGATGATAATGGGCGACGGGTGCGGGTGGGGGCACTAAGTGGAAGCAGTCAGCTCTGAAAGAACGGTGCAGCTAATAACACCATGCAGGAAGATTCTCAGTAAAGGTAGAAACCCTGGTGACAAAACACTCTTCCTCCTAATTAAATATTCATTCATTCAGACAGAGCAGCCATAAAGAGCCAGGACGGACTGTCAGACGGAGGATTATACCACCACCTCACTCAGTCCACCTTCAGCTGTCACTAGTGACCAGAAACAGAAAACCTTCAGAAACGCTGCCTGAACGAGGAGCGCTGAGGGGACAGCTGGAACCTGAAGAAGGCCTGACTACATAATGCTGTCTGGGGTCTGGGTCTGGGGTCTGGGGTCTGGGTCTGAGGTCTGGGGTCTGGGTCTGAGGTCTGGGGTCTGGGTCTGGGGTCTGAGGTCTGGGGTCTGGGTCTGGGGTCTGAGGTCTGGGGTCTGGGGTCTGGGTCTGAGGTCTGGGGTCTGGGTCTGAGGTCTGGGGTCTGGGTCTGGGGTCTGAGGTCTGGGGTCTGGGTCTGGGGTCTGGGGTCTGGGGTCTGGGTCTGGGGTCTGAGGTCTGGGGTCTGGGTCTGAGGTCTGGTCTGGGTCTGGGGCCTGGTCTGAGGTCTAACCCTACATATCTAAAGTTGTCCTCATCCTGTTTAACTGGTTCAGTCCTGTTTAACTGGTGTAGTCCTGTTTAACTGGTGTAGTCCTGTTTAACTGGTTCAGTCCTGTTTAACTGGTTCAGTCCTGCTTAACTGGTTCAGTCCTGTTTAACTGGTGTAGTCCTGTTTAACTGGTGTAGTCCTGTTTAACTGGTTCAGTCCTGCTTAACTGGTTCAGTCCTGCTTAACTGGTTCAGTCCTGTTTAACTGGTGTAGTCCTGTTTAACTGGTTCAGTCCTGTTTAACTGGTTCAGTCCTGTTTAACTGGTGTAGTCCTGTTTAACTGGTGTAGTCCTGTTTAACTGGTGTAGTCCTGTTTAACTGGTTCAGTCCTGTTTAACTGGTTCAGTCCTGTTTAACTGGTTCAGTCCTGCTTAACTGGTTCAGTCCTGCTTAACTGGTTCAGTCCTGTTTAACTGGTGTAGTCCTGTTTAACTGGTGTGGAAAACAAGTATCTTTACTTCATTACAGGTTTCCCAGCGTTCCCACTGAGCGTGTCCAAACACCTGTAGAAATGTGCGTACACCAAACAGGAAGTTAGCATGGGGCTGCACACATTTCCACAGACAGTTCTTTACTGAAACATGTGGAAGTGAGTGTGGAACAGAGCTCACTCACACACGGAGCTCCTTGCCACTCACCCTGCTGGGCTGTTCGCTGTGCAGCAGCATCTGAGTCAGATCCCTGAGCGGATCCTCCAACCGAGTCCTGAACGCTACAGACGGCAGACTCCGTGAGCAGAGCAGGTCCACAGAGCGGGCCGCCACCCGGCAAGCATGCAGCACGAGGTCAGGGGGTCCCAGCGCAGCAGGGGGAGCCCTGCAGGCTGCCACCACAGAGTCCAGGAGGTGGCTCACAGTGTCGGCCAACACCGGGTCCACATCCCCACCAGAACCAAGCCTCAGAGCCTCCACGTCAACGCTGCTCCCTTCAACCCAGTGCAGCGCGCACAGCGACTGGAGGAACTCCACGTGGGGGAGCAGGACGTCACCCCGAGAGCCCCCGTGGTGAATGGGGGGAGGAGGGGGAGGAGCAGGAGTGACGGCAGGCTCCTGTGGCAGCAGCAGGTCCGGAGTGTCCGAGTCACAGTATGGACCATACAGATCCTGAGACATGTCCATGCTGTTGTCCTCTGAAACATTTCAAACAGAAAATCTGTTTCAGGAACTAATCTGACCTTCAGGGTCTAAAACATTCAGCGTTCTGTCAGGAGCAGAGGTCAGAGGTCAGGCTGCAGCAGCCAGAGCAACATTCAGTAGCAGCTGATCAAACTAACATCCAGATACAGCTGACTGTATGTGGTCTGTTCTAAACTGAGATCAAATAAATGTTGATAACTTATGAAGTACATCAGTTTTACTCATCTGTCCTGTTGATGTCAAGAAGAACAAGAAAACTGAACGTTGATGCTTGTTGACAAAAAGACTGATGAAACCATCCTCTTCCTGCCAGAATCAGTCAGTGTGATGGAAAATAACTCAGCTGTTTTTCATAAAATGATGAACGTCATTGAATCAAAGTGAGATTCAAAGGGTTCAAATCCTCCAGACGGTGAGGGGGTTGGTAGGTCAGAGCAGGGCTGAGTTCTGATAGTGGACACCAAATCACTCAAGAGCAGACTTCAGGTTTTTATTCATCTAAGGAAATTATAAAATGTAAATTTCTAACTTTATCAAGAGAAATCTTGTTCCATCTGCACTGACAGCCTCCATGATGGAGAGGAAACGTTCCCCAGTTGGACTAAAAAGGCTCAAGTGTTCCAGAGCTACAGCTGGGATCCAGTTCTGGAGCAGCGCTGAGGATGAGGAGGATGGTCTTTACAAGAAGTAACTGGGGAGATGTCAGATGTCCTCAGAGAGACTTCAAACTGTTATGAAGTCCTTCCTGAGTGAAGTCAAGTTCATCAGAGCTGACAATCACTTACTGATTAAAGAAAATCAATAAATCAAATCAAGTACTCCATCAGTTCCTCACCAGCAGGTCCCAAGTCCTCCTCTCCTGGTCCCTCATAGGTCCAGGTGTCCCTAAAACTCATCCTGTTTGTTTATTTCAACTCTACCAGATGTAAGAGCTCCGCCCACAAACCCACAAACAAAGGATGTTTTATTAGGATGATAAAGTCTGAGTCAGAGAACAACAGGTGATCCTTTAATGAACCTTTAAAGATCGTCTGAAGGCAGGAGAGTCCTTTAATCTGGAACCAGAGCATGGGATTAGAACTGATGCTGGTTTAAAGGATTAAAGAATCAACGGAGTGTGTAGATCCTGAACCAAAGGCTTTGTTTTACCTCCAGGACTCTTGGATGAATGGTTCTACAGAGATGTGAGCCGAGAGGAGCTGTTTTCCTACACAGCAGATTGAATCAATGTCCTGATGGAGACCCAGTCCACCCTCTGATCCATGGTCAGTCTCAGGAGGAGGGTGTTTTTACCTCATCTGTCCTTTATCTGCTGCATCCATCGTCTTCATTCACACTCAGTACAGAGGCTGAGGGAGAGAAATGGTGCAGCTGCTCAAACACTGTCAGGATGAGCGCTGCTTCAGAGGACATCTGCATGCAGCTGTGGGACGAGGACAACCAGCACTGGGTTATCAAACGTACTACTAATCAGATCATTATGTCCTAAAAGACCAAATGTCCCAGAGATCGGGACGCCGGTGTCTCATAACGATCACGTTTTACACGTCTGACTGCTCCGTTACGGCGCCGACGGTCCTCACAGTGAAACGACTCTTCACGTGCTGAATCATAAACATCAAACCCCCAGAAACACTTCCTACACCCAGGGAAAATGGTGCTAAATTACACTTTCACATTTCCTCTTTGTGGTTCCTCCGGTTGTTGCTATGGCGCTGCAGAGCCGCTGAAGGAATATAAAGAACAACAGAGCGGCAGCAGACAGCCTGTAATGTGGCGTCAGACATTTTCAGACAAATATGCATTTCAATTTCAGCTCAGATTGCTTTCCAGAGGCGCGTAAACCCCAGGTAAAAAATATGCTCCCATCTGAAGGTGCCCTGTGAAACCTGGTGTGAAAAACAAATGTTTGGCTTTTAAATCAAACCTGAAGGTGCTGAAAGTCATTATTCTGAGAAGAATGAGGCTGATTTTTTACTTTCACAGCTCGGACGCCTGAATGTCTCCCAGCAGCCCCACAGGGTTTAGCTTTAGGAGGAAAAATGCTTCCCTTGAAAGCAGAGCTCCATTATTTACAGCTGCGATGGATTCCTGGTCCAAACAGAGCTTCCTTCCTCCTGCGTCTGCGTTCTGACGTCTAACAGAGTCACGCTGGCTTCAGAGCCCCTGGGAGGTCTGGGACATTATGCTAACACCTTTGTGTTGTGGTGGCGTAAACATGACTTCAGCTCAAAGGTGTTTTACCTTAATGTGTCATTCAGATCAACATTAGAGCCAAAATGTTCCAGTTGGTCAATCAAACACCTGTAAAGGTCATCAGGGTCTTTAGTTGTTTGGTCAGAAAACCTGAATGTGGTGGAAAAGTCCTGGTGTTGCTAACGACCTCTACACCAGGTGTCAGAGCAGCGCGTTAACGGGGTCACTCAGTACAAGCCTCCAGTTCTGTTAACGCCACTAGGATTTAGAGGTAAACACCTCAACATTTATAGGATTCATTCATTACAGACAGAGTGAATGAATCACATGACAGCCCTGTTGTCATGAACCGTGGTGGGGTGGACCCGATGACAGGAGACGGAGGTAAAAGATCCAAATGGTGTGTTTGTGACTAAACTACAAAACAAAAGACCAGGAACAGAACTATGACAAGACTGAAACGACTCTGACCAACAGAACAGATGAACGCAGGACGAGACGAGAAACAGAAGGGCTTAAATGCTGTGGATGAAATCAATGGAACACAAAACACCTGATGATAATTAACACATGAGGGAGGGGCGAGAGCAGGAGCCAGGAGACAGACATGAACTAACAAGACAAGACAGGGAATCATTACACCTGTAGAGGCGAGCTGATCCTCTAACGGTCCCTGGGTCAGGAGCTGCTCCATCACAGAGAAATACCAGCGACTCTAACGATCTGCAGCAGTGTCTCTCCGGATGTCAGAGCACTACTTCCTGTTTCCAGAGACTCTGCCCTCAGTGGGCGTGGTCTAAATAACCCTGATGACCTCCAGCTAGTAAAACCCCAGAAGCTGAATGATGAAGGTGTGGTGAGGTTGGTCTGTGAAGACCAGTGTTGGGAGTAACGAGTTACAAAAGTAATTAGTTACTGTAATGCATTGCTTTTTGCGGTAACGCAGTAATGTAAGGCATTACAGAAAAAAATCTGTAATATTTTACTCGGTACAACGTCAGTAACGCACATTACAGTGCATGTTTAACCCGGACTGAAGCGGTGGTTTTCCAGAGGAGAAACGTCACTCAGCGCCAAATGTTTCACTTCCTGTAGTCAGAGCAGAGAGGAGTCCGGTTCTGTCTGGGCCATGCAGCAAACTCATGCGTGGTTCCGAACTGTGTCGGAGGAGCGCGCACAAGTCCTGCGCGCTCACAGTAACCAAAGCCAGCAGCGCGCCGCTCGGAAACTGAAGCGAACTGAGAAGTTTCCTGATAAAGAGTCGCTCTAACAGACTGGATTATTAACATCAGAAGTTGGAGAGTTCACTCTCTCGTGCGCGCCGAGCAGAGGAAAGCGTGCGTCATGTAGCGTCTGCTGCAGGAGGGAGGAGGAGCAGACAGGTGGAGGTAGGAGTCAAACTATCCATCCATCCATCTTCTGTAGCCGCTTAATCCTCCACAGAGGGTCGCGGGGGAGCTGGTGCCTATCTCCAGCGGTCAAGGGGCGAGAGGCGGGGGACACCCTGGACGGGTCGCCAGGCCATCGCAGGGAGTCTAACTAATGAATAGGAACTCCCCATGATGTGCACAAGCTGCCTCAGGTATATGTATGTGTGTATAGATTTAAATATACTGTATGTAGATATGATAGATTAATATACGGTTAGATGGATGGATGGATGGATGGATGGATGGATGGATAATGATGAATGAATGATGGATGGTGGATGGATGATGGATATTGATGGATGGATGATGATTGATTGATTGATTAACTTTATTACCAGATGCCAGGTCCATAAAAAAGAAATACATACTAAAACCAGGAATAAAAACAGATCAAATCAGACTAAAAAATAAAATACATAAAATAGTTGATTAAAAAAACACACAAAATACATAAAAAGGCATTTACCCTCTAAAAAACATAAAACTGCTATAAAAATCCTACTGTGAACTCGACTCACCCAAACATGTCAACCAGTGCTTTCTTATAGTGGATAAATAGCGACAACAACTCAGAGCAGGATCAGTGGTTGATGCTGAGATTCTACTGTTAGCAGAACTATCCAGTCCTTCTCTAAAGGTGAACATTCACTTTCTTAACAGAGCTTTAAAAGTGCACACACCAGCCGTAACAAACATCTGGCTGGCACTCCCCCCTCTGGGTATTTTGAGAACAGCTCGTAGGGCACCATTGTATGCAGCTTGCATCTTCTGCATGCTGCTTTTATTGTATGAGGACCACAGCTGGGCAGTGTATACTGATGTGCAATACGCTTTGAACAGAGTCACCTTAACTGGAGATGAACAGGAACCAAACCTACGTGCTATCGTGTTGGCCTGTGCATAGAGCTCACAGCGTTGCCTATGAATATCATCATCATCCCTCATTTGATCATTTATCCAGTGGCCCCGGGATTTCACCTTTTCACAGACTTTAAGGTCCTTATTGGACAGTTTAAACAGAGGGAAGTTTAGCTTTTTATCCTGCTTTGTTCTGCAGATCACAACAGCACTTTTACTAGCATTGTACTGAATATCATGTTGTGCCCCATATTCATTACAAATATTCAGTAGCTGCTGCAAACCCGCACTGCTTGGACTGAAGATCACCAGATCATCTGCAGACATGAGATGGTTGATCAGAGTTTGACCCACCAGACATCCTGTGTTACAGGCTCTCACCTGCACCGACAGATCGTCCATATACAGATTAAATAATACAGGAGACAGGATTCCTCCCTGCCTAACACCACTGCTAACTCCAAAGGGGGTGGAGGTGGTGCCTCCCCATTTAACCTGCATCGTCTGATGGTCATACCAATAAGTGAGGATCCTCACAATACTCCCAGGGACCCCCCGTTGTTTTAACTTTCCATAAAGTTTCCTGTGATTTACTCGATCAAAGGCCTTAGAAGCATCAAGAAAGCACATAAGAACTAGGGCTGCACAATTAATCGAATTTTGATCGTGATCAAGATTTTGGTGGCCACAATTAAATGAACCTGATCGTCAACGATATTTCCAGTCAGATTGCGAGCTCTTCTACTTGCCTCTTCATCACACACCACCTCAACCAACAGTCTGCCAACCACCAGGGGGCGAACGCATGGCTAAAGCTTCCTTAAGCTGCCAAAATAAAAACCGCGCACAAGCCACTCAGCACTGTAGCAGCCAGTCACACATTACGGCGGCAGCAAGTTGGACTGATGAGAGCGTCATGTCTGGAATGTAAAATGCTGCAGCATCTGGAGACGAGGCAGCTGGTAAACCAGACTGTATCTGTGCTGACGGTCTAGTATACTAGGCTAGGATCCATCTTCTTCACAAAGACACGCAGAAATAACAGACGCAATGTCTTTTTATTTGACCAAAGATATGAGTCCTATCAATACAGTGAGCAATGAAGGCTTCAGAAATCTGAGTATTTGGGGGGGGGGTTGCATTATTTATAAATATAAAAGTATTTGAGTTTTTAGTTGTTGTTGTTGTTTTGCATTATTTATAATCTATTCTAAAGTTTTGTTTTTCACAGAAAAATGTTGCAACATTGTTTATAACTGGTGCAATAAAACAGATTTTACCAGACAGGATGAATGATCGTGATTAATAATCGTGATTACAATACTGATCAAAATAATCGTGATTATTATTTTGGTCATAATCGTGCAGCCCTAATAAGAACAGATGAATGTTTGTTTCTATACCAGTTCACAATTTCTTTTAGTGCATACACACACATATCAGTACCATGTTTTGGCTTAAAGCCAAACTGATTATCCATGGAATTAATATACACACTCATCTTTTCAAGTAGAATTATTTCAAAAACTTTGGATATAATACTGGCTAGGGCAATCGGCCTATAATTATCCACACTGGTCACCTTCCCAGCTTTGTCCTTAATAACTGGGACCCGCAGAATTCCCAGCATTGAGTCAGGTAATATACCATGAATCATAAAACCAGTAAAACAAAGAGCTAAAAGAGGAGCTAGTCTTGGACTAGCATATTTCAGATGCTCTGCACTGATGTGATCCAAACCACAAGCCTTGTTACCAGATAGTTTGTGAATAGCTACGTATACCTCATGGGTCGTTATACTTATAGGGTCATCATCTATAGCTGCATCATCCTCATACGTATCTCTTTTAAGACCGTTGAATACAGCATGGTAGTGCTGTCTCCACACTTCTACAATATTATCAGCCCCAGAGACGCCTTCAACAGTACCTGGTAGAGACGATCTGCAGCTATTAAGTGTTTTTACATCTTTCCAAAACTCTTTGCTATTATGACTCATCATTTTCCTGGCCATGGAATCTGCCCTCATGATCTGCTCGTTTTTTGATATAAAACGAACTGCATACTTATATCTAGCATTCGCACGCTTTTTCCATTTAAACTGTGGACCTTGCTTGGGTCTGCCCGTTATATCCCAAAGTTTAAAAGCTGCACGAGCTTCATCCTGAAATGTAGCTACATGTTCTTTCCAGCCAGGCCTGACTTTATATTTCTGCTTATTCTTAAACTTGACATCAAATGGTTTACCGCTGTCATACAGAGCCTCCACCATGTCATCATACATAGAGCAGAGCTCACCTTTATGTTGCAGGTTTTTACAATTGACATCTTTACACAAAATAGCTTCTTTAGCCAACAAAATATTATTAAGATAGTGATCTGTGTTATTAGTACATGCCAAGATATCCTTATCACTGAATGCTGAGCAGTTTAATTTTATACTGTTATCAGTATTATTGTCATAATTGTCCACTACGTATGTCAGGCAGTTGTTCCACACTTATAGTAAAAGCAAAAGGAATATGATCTGTAACAGCGACCCCATACTTAATAGTCATATTATGCAGAGCTGCATGTCCATCAGCTGTGCTAATGCAGTGATCCAGCCATGATGTACTATGCTACGCCTCACTTATATATGTGTAGCTGTCTCTTGGCAAACACACTTTACTTGATAGTATAAGATTATTATCTTCACACATCTGTGTTAGGTATTTAGCAAATTTGGAATTTCTATCTGATATATCAGCATTGAAGTCTCCCACAACATATATACTACAGGTACTATGACCTTGAAGAAATGCGTTAATATAGGCCAGCCTATTAAGATATTCTCCTTCATTTTCAGCAGATTCATATGGAGTATAAATATTAAGGATGACAAAGCTATTGTTATTCTGTGTATATTGTATACCAATACACCAATCTACACCCAATCTGATTGGTTTTATCGCTGCATCAAGTGTTTTGTCCCAGAGCACAGCCACTCCTCCAGGTATTCTGCCTCTGACTATAGCTGTGCTGAGGTCAGTGGTTGATTCCCCCACTCCCACAAATTTAGAATTAAACTGGTTAAGTTTTTCTAAATCCTGTTTAGGCAGAAATGTTTCCTGTAAACACAAAATCTCACATTCCTCAAGCAAACTGTCCACAACAATACGTCGAGCTCCATCTCCCGCATCCTGGCCCACACGCAGGCCGCGACAGTTATAGGAAAGCACCCGAAGAGAAGTCCTCATGCCATCATGATGATAGATGGATGGATGATGGATGGATGGATGGATAGATTGATGGATGGATGATGGATGGATGATGGATGGATAGATATTGATGGATGGATGATAAATGATTGATGGATGGATAGATGGATGGATGAATAAATGATGGATGGATGGATGGATAGATGGATGGATGAATAAATGATGGATGGATGGATAATGATGGATGGATGGATGGATAGATGGATGGATGAATAAATGATGGATGGATAGATATTGATGGATGGATGATAAATGATTGATGGATGGATAGATGGATGGATGAATAAATGATGGATGGATGGATGGATAGATGGATGGATGAATAAATGATGGATGGATGGATAATGATGGATGGATGGATGGATAGATGGATGGATGAATAAATGATGGATGGATAGATATTGATGGATGGATGATAAATGATTGATGGATGGATAGATGGATGGATGAATAAATGATGGATGGATGGATGGATAGATGGATGGATGAATAAATGATGGATGGATGGATAATGATGGATGGATGGATGGATAGATGGATGGATGAATAAATGATGGATGGATAGATATTGATGGATGGATGATAAATGATTGATGGATGGATAGATGGATGGATGAATAAATGATGGATGGATGAATAAATGATGGATGGATGGATAGATGGATGGATGGATGATGATGGATGGATGATAAATGATTGATGGATGGATAGATGGATGGATGAATAAATGATGGATGGATGGATGGATAGATGGATGGATGAATAAATGATGGATGGATGGATAATGATGGATGGATAGATGGATGGATGAATAAATGATGGATGGATGGATAATGATGGATGGATAGATTGATGGATGGATGATGGATGGATGATGGATGGATGATGGATGGATGGATATTGATGGATGGATGATAAATGATTGATGGATGGATAGATGGATGGATGAATAAATGATGGATGGATGGATAGATGGATGGATAGATATTGATGGATGGATGATAAATGAGGGATAGATATTGATGGATGGATGATGGATGGATAGATATTGATGGATGGATGATAAATGATGGATAGATATTGATGGATGGATGATAAATGATTGATGGATGGATTAATATAAAGATAGTTGGATATCTCCATGTATCCATCACATGACCTTCCACTGGATGTAGAATGAGCTACATTTATGGTCAAATCCATATTTACAGTTATTTTGATGAGAGTAACTAAAAGTAATGTAAAAGTAGTGTAATGCCTTACATTTATAAAACAGTAATATTGTAATGTAAGGTATTACTTTAACATGGCAGTAACCAGTAATAAATAATGCATTACAGTTTAGAAGTAACTCGCCCGACACTGGTGAAGACTGGACCTTCTTTTGGTCCAACTCTTCTTCTGCTGCCATTCCTGCAGGTTAGAAGTCCAGTTTTCTCAAAGCGATGTTCAGGAGGGAAACGGGAAAAACTCCCAGAATTCCATTAAGTCAAACGATTCCCTGAATCCAGACGGGGAGTTTTATTGAGATCGTTTAGTTATGTCTGATCTGGAACAGCAGGCGGTAACAGGAAGAGGCGGGGCTAAACAAGGTAAATGGTGGATTTGTTCCTATTGGTTCCTCTCAGTCTAGACTCCGCCCATTTATTAATGAATTTACAGTTAGTTTTGTTTTCAGGAGTTCAGATAATAAACAGGAAGTGACACGTCTCCCCCTCAGACTCCAGTACGTCTCTATAAACAAACAGCCACTGTACTGGAGGCTAAAAGACTCAAACCCTGACGTGTGAGGGTCGGACCAGGAGCAGAACTCGACCCCCGTTATGAGCAGAACAAAGACCCACCTGCTGCCTCCGCGGAGCTCTTTGTGCTCGGCGTCACCTCCTGCTGCAGCCTCAGCACCTCCTGCTGCAGCCCCCGGGCCTTCTCCTTCCACTCCTCATCCTGCCTCCTCAGCCTGAGGGCCAGAGCCTCAGCGTAGTCCCGGCTGCTCGAGCCAGAGGGTTTGGTTTTTATTACCGCCACCGCCACGGCCACTCTGGCTCTCATCAAACGCCACCCAGCTTGGCTCGCCCCTAAAAACATGAAAGGAAGGGCAGAGGAACAGAGGAATGATGTGGAGGCAGATAAAGCACTCATCCTTCCTTCTTAGGATCCTTTAAAGTGCTCTTGAGCTACGGTTCTCCAGACTTCATCAGGCTAGTTGTTATTCAGACTACAGCTCCTTCAGGAAAGGAGTGATCAATTAATGATATTACTGATAAAATAATAAACATGTCATTGATGTCAGCCTGTGGAATCAAATCATTTAAGTCACTTCTTCATTCTTAGAGCTCCATAGTGAAGCTCTGATAAAGTAACCTAGAGGTGAATAAATCCTGACTAGTAAACTTCCTGTCTGTAGCTACACTCATCAGATAAAAAGAAACCCAAAAGGAGGAAAACGAACGAACACTTTGATAGGCTAAAACAGATGACGTCACTCCCTCCATAAGGGCTTAAACATCATATTAGTTCGTTATTTCATTAAAAGCTGAACGCGCGGCGGTGTAATGATAATAAAATGTAGCTGCTATGAACCGAATTACCGGAAAGTGTCTGATTCTGTGAAAACACGAAGCTAGCTCATCATGCTAACAGCTAAGCTAAAGGTTTGACTCAAACTAAACGCTCAGCTCGGTAACCCGCTCCGGTAACCCCCCGGTAGGACTCTATCTGGTCAGTTCCGGTACCGTTTAAACGAGCTTCCCCCTCCATCAGCGTCAGGAGCCGGTTAGCGGCGGAGCGGCGACACCGGACAGGTGTTGTGACCAAATATGTGACCCGGGAAATTAAAGGTTTAAAAAATACTTAGAAAAAGAATAGAAATATGTCCTAATGGAGATAATCAACAGGAAGTGGCTTTTCAAAACAAAAGCCGCCGAATTAAAACTCTTCTGAATCGGTTTTTAAATGTTTCTGTTTCTAACTGATGAATGTTTAACAAACACATATTTTAACAAGCTCTATTGTAAATTCTACATTTATTTAGTTGTAAATATTCACGAGACAAAATGTCAGAAAAGTGCTTTTAATTAAAGTCTGAATAAAAATCAGCCTGGTTGAGAACCAAGAGGAATACGTCATTCACTGCTGGAGGTTTTTAAAGAAAACACATTTTATGAGTTTTTAAAATACATTTAGTTGTGTTTCACCTTTTCAGTTTTAATTTTTTAATTTTTTTTTCATTTATTTCTAATAAAAGTTTGACCTTGCTGTTATAACAATTCTGTTGGTTGATATTTGGTTGAAATTCCAGGACTTGGTGAAGTTTAAAACAGCACAGATAATATATAACGCAAGAACTAAAATACTTCCAGATTAGTAGACTGCTCTAGGAAGGGAATGTAACCAATGAGGGACCTGGAATTTAAAAACACAAAGTGCTAAAACGTCTCTAAAAACTATGTCTATTTCAATAGCAGGAGTCAGATTATGGAACAGAAATAAAACAACGTAACCAGTTTCAAACTAAACATCAGAAGCTCATTTTGGAACTATGAGAGAAGAGAATGGGATGACTCTAGGACGGTAGAGGAGGTGTTGTTTCAGTTTGATCTGGTGTAAGTTGTCTATCCTCTGTTGAATGGAAGGACACCATGTTGTTGTTGCTGCCGTCTGTTTCTGGTTGGAGATGCTGAAGCGTTGTTGGTTTGATTCAGTGATTTAAGGGGCTAGGGTTCTGCCTACTCTGTTTCAAACACAAACATGGAAGGATGACATGTACTGGAGATGTTTGAAATAAATAAATCACTAAATGTTTTAGTTTATGTTTTTGAGGTTTCATGTTTCGGATCTCCTTTTAAAGCCCCTTTAAGGGATGTTTGATGGTAACGAGGTCAAACGACCTGTTTAGGGGAAACAGCAGAGGGTTCTGTTGTTTTCAGAGCTTCGCTCATCAGGCTGAACTAAAGGTTTCTGTCATTGAATGAGAAAACAGAAACAGGTATTCTGAGCACTGAATAAAGACTACAATGTGAACTCATGATAGGTTGATTTATTGGGTGTAATAAAGCCCTCTGATTGGACCACTGGGTGGTTAGCTGACTGAGAACTGAACACATGTTTTCAGCAGGAGAACTTTTCTTTCTGGGTTAGATAAACATGAGTTAATTGGAGGTAAATTAGCAGGTCGTACATCCAGCAGTGCTTAACCTTTTCAAAGTTTCCTGAGTGACATTTCTGAGTGTCCTCGACATGTGAGAGCGGTGCTGTTGAAACATGACTGACTGCTTCAACGCTCATTAAAATCTGGGGCTAATTACCTGCAGCAGCTCTTCTCTGTGGTTTCAGATGGCCTGGTTTATCTGTTCAGCACTTCGTTCAGACTGCAGGCCGGACTCAGTCCTCTCAGTGGTGTCAGAGTAAACCTGTTGGGTCTGTTGAGACCAGGGGGCTCCGCTCCTGGAACCTGTAGATGCAGCCCTGCTCAAACACCTGAATCAAAAGGATAAAGGTTCAGGATTATTTACTTAGCGGACACTTTGACCCAAAGCAACTCACAATAACGACCTATCAGGCATGTTAAGGTCTGTGGGGGACCAGAGGACCAGGAAGAAACCCACACATGCATTAGGAGAACACGCTAACTACACGTTAACTCCACACTAACTACACGCTAACTACACGTTAACTCCACACTAACTACACGCTAACGTCACGCTAACTACACGCTAACTCCAGGCTAACTACACGCTAACTACACTCTAACTCCAGGCTAACTCCAGGCTAACTCCACGCTAACTACACGCTAACTCCAGGCTAACTACACGCTAACTCCACACTAACTACACGCTAACTACACGTTAACTCCACACTAACTACACACTAACTCCACGCTAACTACAAGCTAACTCCACGCTAATGCCACACTAACTCCACGCTAACTCCATGCTAACTCCACGCTAACTCCAGGCTAACTCCAGGCTAACTCCACGCTAACTCCACGCTAACTCCACACTAACTCCACGCTAACTACAAGCTAACTCCACGCTAACTACAAGCTAACTCCACGCTAACTCCACGCTAACTACAAGCTAACTCCAGGCTAACTACACGCTAACTACAAGCTAACTCCACGCTAACTACAAGCTAACTCCACGCTAACTACAAGCTAACTCCACGCTAACTCCATGCTAACTCCATGCTAACTCCACGCTAACTCCACGCTAACTACACGCCAACTACACGCTAACTCCAGGCTAACTCCACGCAGTAAGGCCACAGCTGGATTTGAACCTGTGACCTTCTTGCTGCGAGGAAACAGTGCTAACAGACAGACAGAGAGAGACAGACAGATTGAGAGAGAGACAGACAGACAGACAAATAAAGAGACAGATAGAGAGACAGACAGATGATAGATAGATAGATAGATAGATAGATAGATAGATAGATAGATAGATAGATAGATAGATAGATAGATAGATAGATAGATAGATAGATAGATAGATAGATAGATAGATAGATAGATAGATAGATAGATAGGGTTAGTCTCTTCCTCTCCTCTCATTCTTTAGGTTCTTTCCTGAAATCTCAAACTTTTGTATTTTTTCTATATTTTCATCCCGTTTGGCGTTTAGAGCTCTGAGTCTGGGTCTGCTGCTCTTCTCTCTCTCCTTTGTTACTGTTGGTCCAGGGCAGCGTGGAGCTCTGTAGAGCGGCCAGTCAGACGGAAACCAGAGGGTCTCTGGTTCAGTCCCAGATCCAGCTGGGTTACACTGTCATCGTGTCCTTGGAGACACTTCACCCACCTGGTCTACTGGTGGAGGTCAAAGGGACCTGGTGTGGTCAGAGGGACCTGGTGTGGTCAGAGGGACCTGGTGGAGGTCAGAGGGACCTGGTGGAGGTCAGAGGGACCTGGTGGAGGTCAGAGGGACCTGGCGTGGTCAGAGGGACCTGTTGGAGGTCAGAGGGACCTGGTGGTGGTCAGAGGGACCTGGTGGTGGTCAGAGGGACCTGGTGGTGGTCAGAGGGACCTGGTGTGGTCTGAGGGACCTGGTGGTGGTCTGAGGGACCTGGTGGTGGTCTGAGGGACCTGGTGGTGGTCTGAGGGACCTGGTGGAGGTCAGAGGGACCTGGTGGAGGTCAGAGGGACCTGGTGGTGGTCGGAGGGACCTGGTGGAGGTCAGAGGGACCTGGTGTGGTCAGAGGGACCTGTTGGAGGTCAGAGGGACCTGGTGGTGGTCAGAGGGACCTGGTGTGGTCTGAGGGACCTGGTGGTGGTCTGAGGGACCTGGTGGAGGTCAGAAGGACCTGGTGGTGGTCAGAGGGACCTGGTGGTGGTCAGAGGGACCTGGTGTGGTCTGAAGGACCTGGTGGTGGTCTGAGGGACCTGGTGGTGGTCAGAGGGACCTGGTGGTGGTCAGAAGGACCTGGTGGAGGTCAGAGGGACCTGGTGGTGGTCGGAGGGACCTGGTGGAGGTCAGAGGGACCTGGTGGTGGTCAGAGGGACCTGGTGGTGGTCAGAGGGACCTGGTGTGGTCTGAGGGACCTGGTGGTGGTCTGAGGGACCTGGTGGTGGTCTGAGGGACCTGGTGGAGGTCAGAGGGACCTGGTGTGGTCAGAGGGACCTGTTGGAGGTCAGAGGGACCTGGTGGTGGTCGGAGGGACCTGGTGGAGGTCAGAGGGACCTGGTGGTGGTCAGAGGGACCTGGTGTGGTCTGAGGGACCTGGTGGTGGTCTGAGGGACCTGGTGGTGATCAGAGGGACCTGGTGTGGTCTGAGGGACCTGGTGGTGGTCTGAGGGACCTGGTGGTGGTCTGAGGGACCTGGTGGGGGTCAGAGGGACCTGGTGTGGTCAGAAGGACCTGGTGGAGGTCAGAGGGACCTGTGGAGGTCAGAAGGACCTGGTGGAGGTCAGAGGGACCTGGTGGTGGTCTGAGGGACCTGGTGGTGGTCTGAGGGACCTGGTGGTGGTCAGAGGGACCTGGTGTGGTCTGAGGGACCTGGTGGTGGTCTGAGGGACCTGGTGGAGGTCAGAAGGACCTGGTGGTGGTCAGAGGGACCTGGTGGTGGTCAGAGGGACCTGGTGTGGTCTGAAGGACCTGGTGGTGGTCAGAGGGACCTGGTGGTGGTCATAGAGACACCAGGGTGTGAGTGACTGTTGTGTTGTACAGCGCTTTGGGGAGTGTAGAAGTCTATAAGGACTTTTACTATTTTATTAATATTCTATGTAATAATGTTAATATCATTTAAATTAATATTACTTTACTAGTATTATGGTTGTAAGTTGAAGGAGAGAGAGAGAGAGAGAGAGAGAGAGGAAGATAGATAAGAGAGGCAGGGACAGAAGAATGATAGAGAACGAGAGAGAGAGAGAGGGAACTCCTCTCCGGTATAAAAGCCTCTCTAACCGGACCGGAGTGGTTTCCTCTCCTCGGTCTGAACCGGAGCAGCTGCTGAGGACTGAGGACAGGTCTGAGGACTGAGGACAGGTCTGAGGACTGAGGACAGGTCTGAGGACTGAGGACAGGTCTGAGGACAGAGGACAGGTCTGAGGTTTGAGGACAGAGGACAGGTCTGAGGACTGAGGAGGAGGAGGGTGGACTGCTGCCTCCTCTCTGGACGTACAGGTCTGTCCGTCATGGGAACGGCGCTGAAGAGGAGATGAAGAGGAGGAGGATGAAGAGATGCGTCGGTTGGTGACTTCGGGAGATGGGGGCTCGGTGAGCGCGCGCGGGGCGGGAGGTGGATCAGAGGGATGGAGCGCTACCAGCTGATGAACACCTCCACCAGTGAGAGCCAGAACTTCACCTCCTCCCTGGAGGAGCAGCAGGAGAGCGGCCGCGCGCTCCGGGCGGCTCTGGCCGTCACCCTGACCCTCATCACCTTCGCCACCACGCTCTCCAACGCCTTCGTCATCGCCACCATCTACCAGTCCCGGAAGCTCCACACGCCGGCCAACTTCCTGATCGCGTCCCTGGCGGTGACCGACCTGCTGGTGTCCATCCTGGTGATGCCCATCAGCGCGCTCTACACCGTCAGCCAGACCTGGACCCTGGGTCAGGCGGTGTGCGACGTCTGGCTCTCCTCCGACATCACCTGCTGCACCGCCTCCATCCTCCACCTGTGCGTCATCGCGCTGGACCGCTACTGGGCCATCACGGACGCGGTGGAGTACTCCAAGAAGCGCACGCCGGCGCGCGCCGCCGGGATGGTGGCCACCGCCTGGGTGATCGCCATCTCCATCTCCCTGCCGCCCTTCTTCTGGCGCCAGGTGAAGGCGGAGGAGGAGGTGACGAGCTGCAACGTCAACACCGACCACATCTTCTACACCGTCTACTCCACCTTCGGAGCCTTCTACATCCCCACGCTGCTGCTCATCGCGCTCTACGGGCGGATCTACGTGGAGGCGCGGAAGCGCATCCTGAAGCAGGCGCGCAACAAGCCGGGGAAGAGGCTGACCTCCGCGCACCTCATCACCGACTCCCCCGGCTCGGTAGCCTCCACCACCTCCCTCAACTACGGGACGACCGACGCGTCCTCCTGCGGGGACACCGCCTCCTCGTCCTGCGCGGGCCAGGTGAAGGTGACGGTGTCGGACGCGCTGCTGGAGAAGAAGCGCATCTCGGCCGCGCGCGAGCGGAAGGCCACCAAGACTCTGGGCATCATCCTGGGCGCCTACATCGTCTGCTGGCTGCCCTTCTTCATCTACACCCTGCTGGTGCCTCTGTGTGAGTCCTGCTTCCATCCGGGGCTTTTCGACATGTTCACCTGGCTGGGGTACCTCAACTCCCTCATCAACCCCATCATCTACACCATGTCCAACGAGGACTTCAAGCAGGCCTTCCACAAACTCATGCGCTTCCGGTGCTACCGGGCATGAGCCTCAGACACGCCCCCCCACACACACACCCACCGGAAGGGGCGGGGCCGGGATCAGCCTGGTGGGACCAGAGGATTGGTTCTGGTTTTGGTAGAACCAGGAGACTCATCCTGACAGGAGGGGGCGTGTCCTCATGGAGGAAGCCCGCCCCCTCCACTTTAAGCACAAACAGCTTCAGAAGCTACCCAGAGGCCCACGGGCAAAACGGGCATGCTCAGGAAGTGGACCTGGACCAGGTGTGGACCAGGGCCAGGTGTGGACCAGGGCCAGGTGTGGACCAGGACCAGGTGTGGACCTGAACCAGGTGTGGACCTGGACCAGGTGTGGACCAGGGCCAGGTGTGGACCAGGACCAGGTGTGGACCAGGACCAGGTGTGGACCTGGACCAGGTGTGGATTTGGACCAGGTGTGGACCTGGACCAGGTGTGGACCAGGACCAGGTGTGGACCAGGACCAGGTGTGGACCTGGACCAGGTGTGGACCAGGACCAGGTGTTGACCTGGACCAGGTGTGGACCAGGACCAGGTGTTGACCAGGACCAGGTGTGGACCAGGACCAGGTGTGGACCAGGACCAGGTGTGGACCTGGACCAGGTGTGGATTTGGACCAGGTGTGGACCAGGACCAGGTGTGGACCAGGACCAGATGTGGACCCAGACCAGATGTGGTCCAGGACCAGATGTGGACCCAGACCAGATGTGGTCCAGGACCAGATGTGGACCCAGACCAGATGTGGTCCAGGACCAGGTGTGGACCCAGACCAGATGTGGTCCAGGACCAGGTGTGGACCTGAACCAGGTGTGGACCTGGACCAGGTGTGGACCAGGACCAGGTGTGGACCTGGACCAGGTATGGACCAAGACCAGGTCCAGACCTGGCATTTCCTGTGTCCTGTCTGGCTGCTGGTCTCCATGGTGAGTGACCTGACTGGTCTAAGTGTCCCTCCTGATCCAGGTCCCAGCCTGAGTCCGGTCCCCTGCCCTTAGAGCCACGCCCCCTCCCCTCTCTGAGGAGGACCAGGATGTTGTAAATGTCCGTACTGTGATCAGAACCCTGTAGAAGTGTCAGCCCGGCTGCAGCAGATCCTCTGGAGAACATTCAGGTTCCGTCTGTTGGGTTCTCTTTGGAACGCTCAGGTTCAGCTGGAGACCTGAAGGAAGACTTCAGACCTGAGTCTGGACCTTCAGGAGTCCATCTGGGTGTTTCCCTGTCCTCGTGCTCACATGGAAGTACTTATTAGTACTTATTAGTACTAAAACTTCATCAAACCTTTCAGATCAGTACACTGTCAGAAATAAAGGACAAGAATTGTACCTTTTTTTGTCACTGGGGTTTTACCCTCAAAAGTACAGGTTTGTACCTTAACTGGGGTACAAATTTTTACCTTTGTAGTTTGTACCTTTTACTAGTCACACCTGTACCTTAGGGTACAAATGTGTTCCCCTAAAGGGTACACATATGTATCCTAAAGGGTACACATATGTATCCTAAAGGGTACATAGTTGTACCCCTTAGGATACTACCCCCAGTTAAAGGTACAAACCTGTACTTTTGAGGTACCACCTCAGTGACAAAAAAAGGTACAATTCTTGTCCTTTATTTCTGACAGTGTAGAACACTGTGACTCCCCTCCTGAATATTACCCATCATGCATCATGAGTCCCCTGGACTGGTCTGCTTTTCTGGAGACGTTTAGAGACTCCTTCAGGTCTGACCTGTTTGGATGAAGTCCTGAATCTAGTCTCAGGACCACCTCTGGAGTCCTCGAGGACAAAACGTCCACAAGCCCTGGTCTAAAGGGTTCAGCTTTGATCTGGATGGAGGTGTGCAGCAGCTCCGGCCCTCCTGAAGCTTTATCTGGAGAACGCTTAACCTGAGAACGTCAGCTGAACTCAACCTGACTGAACTGAGAACAGAGACGTTTAAAACCAATCTGTGGTCAGTGTGACCAGTACAGTACTATGGATCACAGGATGAGAGAGTACCTTCACTTCATTCAAATACTACATGTATTATTCTGAATTTACATTACTTACAGGTATTAAAAGACCAGTTTCCTGGTGTGGAGGTTAAATGGTTTAATGATTCACGTCCTTCATGGTATTCATGAATATATATGAATGATTATGAATCGACCTGGGAGCTCAGGAGGCTTTTGACTCATCACTTCTTTAAACCCAGAAAATGAATGTGGACGTTTTATTAGATCTCATGGAGCCCGATGGTTGGCTGTGATGTCATCATCATCATCATCAATAGTTATTATCATTACTATAATAATAATATTTATTATTATTATTATTAGTAGTAGTAGTAGTAGTAGTAATATTAATTTTGATCAGATAAAATTTTCTTCTTGAGTCAGTACGGATAAAATGACCATGTCTAAAAACTGATAAAAAAAAGTACAGGTTATTGATTGATTGATTGATTGATTGATTGATTGATTGATTGATTGATTGATTGATTGATTGATTGATTGATTGATTGATTGATTGGTTATTTAGGTTAGATCGTTATAATCAACTTCAGTTTTGCCAGTTCAGTTGAATCAAGCTGATATTTATTATGAATCAACATAAACCTAGGTATCTTTAAAGGCACACTATGTAACTTCTTCCTATTTTAAATATCTCCTTGATCCAGTCTGATCTAATCTGATCCAGTCTGATCTAATCTGATCCAGTCTGATTTAATCTGATCTAATCTGATCCAGTCTGAGCTAATCTGAGCTAGCTCAGATTAGCTCAGACTGGATCAGATTAGATCAGATTAAATCAGACTGGATCAGATTAGATCAGACTGGATCAGATTAGATCAGACTGGATCAGATTAGATCAGATTAGATCAGATTAGATCAGACCGGATCAGATTAGATCAGACTGGATCAGATTAGATCAGATTAGATCAGACCGGATCAGATTAGATCAGATTAGATCAGATTAGATCAGACTGGATCAGATTAGATCAGATTAAATCAGACTGGATCAGATTAGATCAGACTGGATCAGATTAGATCAGACTGGATCAGATTAGATCAGATTAGATCAGACCGGATCAGATTAGATCAGACTGGATCAGATTAGATCAGATTAGATCAGACCGGATCAGATTAGATCAGATTAGATCAGACTGGATCAGATTAGATCAGACTGGATCAGATTAGATCAGATTAGATCAGACTGGATCAGATTAGATCAGACTGGATCAGATTAGATCAGATTAGATCAGACTGGATCAGATTAGATCAGATTAGATCAGATTAGATCAGACTGGATCAGATTAGATCAGATTATATCAGACTGGATCAGATTAGATCAGATTAGCTCAGACTGGATCAGATTAGATCAGACTGGATCAGATTAGATCAGATTAGATCAGATTAGCTCAGACTGGATCAGATTAGATCAGACTGGATCAGATTAGCTCAGACTGGATCAGATTAGATCAGATTAAATCAGACTGGATCAGATTAGATCAGACTGGATCAGATTAGATCAGACTGGATCAGATTAGATCAGATTAGATCAGACTGGATCAGATTAGATCAGATTAGATCAGACCAGATCAGATTAGATCAGACTGGATCAGATTAGATCAGATTAGATCAGATTAGCTCAGACTGGATCAGATTAGATCAGACTGGATCAGATTAGATCAGACTGGATCAAGGACAGGATTTAAAATAGGATAGAGTTGCAATGTATGCCTGTAATAAAACCAGATTATTCTGACTGAAGGAGAATTATTCAAATCCATCTTTAGGGTTTGATGAAACTGAAAAGAAAATAAATAAATCAAAGTTCATTTTCTGGGTTTTTCTTGACATCTTTAGAACTGATTAGTAAAAATCCTTCAACCTCATGACATCATGTTTTTGTTATAAAAACAAGAAGGATATTAAAGGGTCACTAAAGGGTTAAACTCCTCCAGGTGATTGACAGGTTGGTGGTTAATCTCCAGATGATTGACAGGTTGGTGGTTAAACTCCAGATGATTGACAGGTTGGTGGTTAAACTCCTCCAGATGATTGACAGGTTGGTGGTTAAACTCCTCCAGATGATTGACAGGTTGATGGTTAAACTCCTCCAGATGATTGACAGGTTGGTGGTTAAACTCCAGATGATTGACAGGTTGATGGTTAAATTCCAGATGATTGACAGGTTGGTGGTTAAACTCCAGATGATTGACAGGTTGATGGTTAAACTCCTCCAGGTGATTGACAGGTTGATGGTTAAACTCCTCCAGGTGATTGACAGGTTGGTGGTTAAACTCCTCCAGGTGATTGACAGGTTGGTGGTTAAACTCCAGGTGATTGACAGGTTG